>JAOWAD010000103.1:0-126876 GCA_025698515.1 Gossypium sturtianum | reverse complement strand
CGATGTACTTCGTTCAGTTACCATATTGCTTGCATCATATTGCATAAGGACTAGTTTGGTCTTACTCTCTTTAAAGTGGGAGTGAGAAGCTATTCCTATTCGTGAGTTTTTGCACCTCCATGCGGGATAGTTGGATAACTTTCAGGATACATCCATTTCCTATGTCTTCGCGAGATTTTCATCTCCATTACAAATCATAGGGAAAATGTATTCCTAGACTCAACTCGTTCGTATGAGCCTCCATAATGGGTGAGGATCGAGAACCTGCTGGTCTACAATTTCCTAAACTTTAGAACCAAAACAGCATATAGGAAGATGCAAAGCCCACTCTAGATAGCACTGCGCGCCAAACCCTAGAGGTTACCCACTCTTTTTGGGATAGATGCTTGATTCTCTCTTTCATTTGCTTTGAGTTTTTGTTTTTGTATATTGTACTTTACTTATTGTGTAAGTTACTATGTTTATGGTATGTCATTTTCATATTTGAAAGATTAATCGATTCCACGTTCGATTACTAAATTAGAGGAAGCTTGTCATGGAGAACAAATTTCTTGATAAAGTGGAAAATAATGCGGTTGTCATGGTATGTGGTCGAGAAAACGCATCACAGAGAAAAAGGATAGTGTGGCCGAAATTTTACGTCAGAATCTACGGGTTCTACACCTGTGACTCAGCAGGCATTGAAATAACCACCGCCGTGAATTAAAAAGAGATATGGGATCAATTGGAACGATGGAGACCAAGCGCTTGTTCTACTATAATTATGGGGATTTGCCATCGTCGATCTACCGACATCAAGGTAGATGAGCATTTATTCGGTATCCTCGCCAAAGATTGAAACCCCAGATACGGGCTACTTTTGGTACCTTTGAGAGGGTAGATTTAGCGCCTAATCGTGGAAGAATATACAGCCTTATCGTTGTCCAAGGTTCAAGTCGATAAAGCTTATTCTAGAGCCGCTTATGTCCTGACCTTTTGAAGAAATTGATGAACATTACAGAATGAGCGAAACAAAGGATTGCAGCCTAGGGATCAAGCAAAAAGGTGAGTGTAAGTGCATCCCATGGAAGAATTTGAGAGATTTGATTCTAGCGCATCCTCGATACTTAAAAGAGAGTCGATACTAATGATATTCCCTAGGCATTAGGGAATATAGATGAGGCAGTTCCGGATCTCTTTGATCGACTTGATAAAGCGGGTCACACCTGTTCCTCGCAATCTTGGCCGTAGACATTTAGATCTTTGAATGTGTAGGAGGCCGAGTGAGGCGCATTTATAGGATGCGCCGCAGTTGTTGTTAGCTTGGTTCCACGTCATTTCTCGAAGGTGGATAAAGTTTATTGGGTTTTCTCCGGGAATTACTCCCCATTAAAGGAGAGATAGTGGCCACGCCTGGCCAAGTGATGACATATCGAGGAAAATTGACAGCACTCCTCCAAAATCCCTGAAGAAGACGTCGAGTGAAGAGTTCTTTGGTTGTTTCGATGAAATTCTTTGACCGATGTGGGAGTTTTGACTGGTCCCTTTGCTTGGGATTTGGAGAGCCGGGTATGCTCCTTTGCTCGTGATTGAGGTAATACAAATAAAGACAAGCCATACCAAAGAACACATGGGCTAGCTCAATGTGAGTTTTCGCATGGTGGAGATAACTACAAGAAAAAGGTAAAAGAGATTTTTAACGCTTGGAATCAGACTAAATGCCGATTGAAAAGGCTGGTCGTGAGGTTCAATGACGGCTCCCGAGTATAGTGGATGGTGGAGTAAAAGAATTAATGATAATATCCCCGCCGAATTTAGAAGGCGCTGACTGACATTGAAGAGTACTTACAAGTGGTCCCGTTAGAACTAGAAATTATAAAGCAAGACTGAGAGGAGTGAATTTGAACTTGAAAAGAAGATAGAACAATTGGAGGAAGAAGAAAAGATGCATTTAAGGTTAGATGCTGATGTTCAAAAAGCTGCTAGGTCGAGAAATTAAGGAAAGGAAAGAATAAAGCCGAGAAGACTTGATAGTTTGAAGACTCGATTACAAGAAATTGTGTCTATCGATGAGAACCGCCGGATTGGGGAAAAACGCGCTGAGCAATGGCGACAAGAGATCCAAGAAGAAAGGACCAAAGTCGATCGGGGTGGAGAGAAAATTCCGTAGGCTCTGTGTACAAGAAGAGGCCCCAGAAAGGAGTTTGCTAGAAACCCAAAAATGACAAAAGAGAATTAAAGGCTAGAGTGGCAGAACTTGAAAACTACTCCATCAAAGATAGAAATCGTGACTCCGAAGTCAGAGGGCAAGTTTGAAATAAGATTGAAGAAATGAAAGGAAAGATAGAAGAACTAGAGTCTGTATTACAAACCGTGAGCTCGGGTAGAGCTTCTTGAGGTAAGTGAGAAACATTGAAGGAAAGCCTTCACCATTCTCGTAATCAAGTTAGGAATAGGTTATATTATGGGAGAGGCCGTGGCTCAAATTCGGAGGTAGCCGTATCATTTACGCATCTTGGCAATTCAGCCGACATGCTGCATGAAGTATGAGCTAGAATTAGATCGAGGTCAAGAGTTAGCTTTGTTGCTTAGGAAAGTTAAAACTTTGAGCATTAGGCAAAGCCATATTTGTAATCCGATTTTATGTAAAGAATTTTGTTTTCTAGTAAAGTTTTCAAATGAAATTGAATCAAAATCGACGCCTTTTTGCATTCATTTCATGCATTCGCATTACATCACATCATGTGCATTTAAATTTCATGAAAAGATCCTAATTGGTTAAAATCATTTCAGAGTTAACTGAAACCAACAAAAACTTACCAACCAAGCATCATTACTACATTGATTCGAGCAAAGACTAAAGAAATGGACCAAAGGTTGGAGAGATTAGAGCAAATGCAAATACAGATGTTATAGAAATTGTCCAAAATTCAACAAGATATAGAGAATCGAGATGCTAGAATTTCAAAGAAACATGATGAGCCGCTTAACCCAGATAAGTAGCCGGAGGGTTAGAAAAGGAAAAGCCATATGGTTGATTCCGGGACGATAACGAGGACTCCGCTTATCATCCGTGCCTAACCCCCCAACAAACACCCAAGCACAACAAAACGTGGTATCCACAAAGGGTGTCTATTAACATCGCACTTCAATACCGCATCGTAGACATCGACACCTGTGAATTTCCGATGTGTTCAGTTTCTAGTCCGTGGATAACCCAATCAACCCTATTTTCCTTGATCTAGATGATCTAGCTAAAATAAAAAGGCAAGAGTGGAGCTCCCAAAATAATTTGAAGATTGTTACAAACGGAAAAGGCAAGAGAGGAGCTCTCAAATCTATACTTTAAGGGCCCTCAAGAAGAGGGAAAATGAGGCTAATAATGCGAGTATTATGATAAAGGCTATCCAAAGCCGATTATCGTAAGTCACCAAGGACGGCAACTATTAGCCATCAGTCCCTCCAAGGCAAGATTCTAATCTAAGACCAAACTCAAAAACTCCTGGTTCATGTCCATCCCGATCACGCATGTGAGTTGTACCAAAGTTTGTTTGATGCACATATAGTATCCCTTTCTACCTAAAACCTATACACCTCCTTTTTCCCAAATGGTACGACGCTTAACGCCCAATGCGAGTACCACGCGGGAATCAAAGGACACTCGATTGAGAACTGCACCACTTTCAAAAAGATAATGGTAATTTATTTTAAGAATAAATTTTATTTTCTGAAAAAATTTCTAATTTTCTACATATAGAGAAAATTAGCATTCCCATTGAAGGTTAATAAAAGTTTTCATTCAAAGGCACTTGGTTTATGTTGTTTGAGCCCACACTCAAAGCAATTCAGGTTCGAGAATAGCAAAGAATGTTATTTGGTAGAAAGTTGGGATTGACTTTAATATCCTTATACAAAGCACATGTATAATTTCGATTAAGGGTTTATTTCTATAAGTATCACAAAGGATCGATTTTAAGAAAAGTTTTAAACTTTTGTTGTGACTAAAAGCATTGTTTTCTATAATCGATATTTCCAATAATCGGTATCAAAGCTAGGTCAGGCTTGTTTATAGTATAAACCGATATCGAATTTTCTCTTTCTCTCACTATTTGATTAAATGTCACAAAGGTTGTGCGTAAGTTGCAAAATCTTTGAATATTGTCTTAAATACAAAGAAAATTAATAGATGGACATTTATTTTTCAGTTCAAAATGACATCAACTCCCTTTATTAATATCTCTACTAAGAACAAGCTGAATGGAAACAATTATAAGGTTTGGAAAAGAAATCTCAACATTTTCCTAAGTTATGAAAAACATAAGACAATCCTTGATACTAAATGCCCTCCAGCTACCCAAATTGAGATAAGAAATCGTTGGCGAGAATCGATGAAATAGCTCGTTACATACATACTAGAAGGCGTTATTGGTACCTTACTAAAGCAACTAGAGAGTTGTGATTCCTTCAAAGTGATGATTGAAAAACTAGAGGA
Organism: Gossypium sturtianum; assembly: GCA_025698515.1. Lineage (NCBI taxonomy): Eukaryota > Viridiplantae > Streptophyta > Magnoliopsida > Malvales > Malvaceae > Gossypium > Gossypium sturtianum. Next base: position 122,405 of record JAOWAD010000103.1, on the reverse strand, counting down.
CATGTTTGGAGGCCAAGTTTATTTTAGCTCGACAATCAAGGATAACTAGTTTGATGAATGCCCAATAAAAACCCGACACCCTGTTAAAGATAATATGATCTCTCTTATGAGCTACTTTACCAAGGCTAAAGATAATGGGGTCGAATCGACTTGAACCCACAAATTGAGATTATGTTCAAAAGCTTATCGAAGGTCTTTACTGGCTTTAAGGCCACATATAACCTCAAGAACTAGTAGTTAATACTTACACAACTCATGGGAACTTTAATCATATGAGTTGATGTTGAATGGTGATCAACCTATCTGCAAAGAAAAAGTTAACTTAAAGATTGTTTCTTCCTCTAAATGGGAGTGAAAGCAAGCAATAAGAAACAATGTTAAGTCCTCTAGGCCACGTAAAAATAGAAATAAAGAGAACTAGGAAGCCTAAAGACTTATCAAAGTTGTGTTTCTTTTGTAATAAGATAGGGCACATCGAGGTCAACTGCAAAGAGTGGTATGACTACCTAGCCACAAAAAGCAAAGGTATGAAACTTTTAATGATTGAAACTTGCTTAGTGGAAGATTTAATAGACCACTGGGTCATTGATTTTGGAGCCAATAACCACACTTGTGCTTCTTTTGTAAGGACTCAAGGAAACAAAAATCTTAAAGATAAGAATCTTTCATTGCAAACCGATGGTGGGTCAAATGTTATACAAGCAAATGGAGATGTATATCTTTATTTTGATAATTTTAGGAAGATTGTTTTAAAAGATGTTTTTTATGTACCTAGTTTCAGAAAGAACTTAATTTTAGTTGCTTATTTATTTAAATGCGGCTTGATCGTGACTTTTATTAATAGTATTGTAATTTTTTAGAAATTGTTCTCATTTGTAAAGGATGGATGCAAACAATATCTATTTTATCAAAGCAAATATGTACACATAGCTAGAAACTCAAATTGCAAATAAGAAACTTAAAACTTCTCACTCTAATGAGGCATACCTTTGATATTTAAGACTTTGTCATATTAACCAGAAAAAATCACTAGGCTTGTTAAAGATTGTAATAAATTTCGACTTTGACCCTAATCAAAATAGTGGTTTCTGGACCACAAATTCGAGTCTGAAAAAATATTTTAAATCTATTTTCCTTATTTATTATGTGTGAATTTGCTTGTGTTAAATTTTCGTGACTTAATTTTATCGCTTAGGTGTCCGATTTAATAAAAGGACTTAATCGCGTAACATGAAAATTTGATGGTTAGTTGTTAAAGTGCTTAATTGTTGATGTCTTATTAATATGGAGGATTTACATTGTAATTAGTCCTTTCTATACTTAGTGGACGGCATGTTTTGTTTAAATGACTTTAATATATGAATTTTTATATTATAAAAGTTGTTATTATTATATTATATTAACTTATTATCATAAAACATAAAATAAAGAAACATGCATGTTCATTTTATTGTTATTGCTGAAAACTAAAAGAAAAAGAAAGAAAGAAGAACAAGTTACATTCGGCCTTGGTTTTGCTTGATTGAGGTATGTAATTTGTTCTGGCTTTTTGATAATTTCTACTTTTTTGAGATCGTATATGAAATGTACAAGACCCATGCTTTAATTTTTGAGTTTGATGAATATTTTTAGTTGAGTCATTGATGATAGCTTGTTGTTTATGTTTTTTGAGGATGAATTATGATAAATGTGTGTTAGATTAACAAGTTTTGTCTTTGAATTTTTGATGAAATTGAGTATGTTGGACTAAATTACAAAAATAAAATTTAGAGGGATTAAAATGTGAAATAAATGAAATGGATGGACTTGTATGAGTACTATGGACATTCGGCCCTTAAGGTGTTCATTCAAATTTTGTGTATTTTGTGTTTTGTGCAAATAGGACTAAATTGTAAAAAGTGTGAAATATTAGGGGCAAAATGGTAATTTGCCCATTTATGTGTTTTTGGATTAAATTGAATGTAAATATTTTTGAATGAGCTTAATTTGAACATGTTTAGATCAAGAACCAAAGAAAACGGATTTGGATCAGGGAAAAGCTTAAATAGTCGAATAGCCGTTTGCCACCGTCCGTCGATATCCGAGGTAAGTCTTTAAGCAATAAAACATCGAAAATTATGTACGTAACCTAGTATATGCTGATTTTTGGAAATTTTGGAGCTATATTATTGAATAGCCGAATGTGGTAAGTATAAGACTTGACTTGTTTAAATTATTCGATTGATATATGTTATTTGAATGTTCGCATAATGAGTTCGAATGTGTATAAGTGAATCGATATATGGAACGAATTGTGTGAGACAGATTAAAAGTATCATGATTCAGATTTGAGCCTAGCAAGCCTTGGGCTAGTGAACTTAATCGGCTTATGCCTAGCGTGCTTATTGCCTATGATTGAACATCGCACTTCTGGTTCAGCAGCTTAGTGCCTGCAGTGTGATTCAGGCTTATGCCTAGCAGTGTCTTATACCGGTGATTTATATTACAAGCTTATGCTTATGAAATGACTGCTTAAGGTGAAAATTGAGCAAGTTAAAGCTTAGTTAAATGATGTAGATTACATTCGCCATAAGGTATGTGTTTATATATTGACATGTTTATATGTGATGTTTATTGAGCGAGTAAGTTGACTAAAAGATGCTCTTGTATATTCGGGTTTTCTACATATGTGAGTAAATGATATTGTATCGTTATTATATACTAGTATACATGTGATGTTTAATGGATGTATATATATATACATATACATTCGATTATATGTGATTAAATTGTACATGGTACTTACTAATTCGATTGTATATGGAAACATATTAAACTATATGCAAATGGTAAGTTTGTTTTTGTAAAGCAAGATAGTGATGTTTTGGATTTGATAAGTGATAAATGTAATGCTATATAAGGATAGTAGTATTCGCCATGATAGTCCAAATTGTGTTATGTTATTATATTAATGTCATAAAATAATTGGTTTAAAGATATTTGAATATTTAATTGAGTAGTTATATTTGCTTAAGACTTACTAAGCTAAGTTAGCTTACTCAGTGTGTTTTGTTATTCAGTTTTATAGATTTTGGTTACAAGCTACGAGCTCGGGGATCACAACGAAGTCATCCACACTATCGACTTATTTTGGTACTTTAAAAGTTGGGATTTTGAATTTAAGGCATGTATAGGCTAGCTTAATACTTGGATGATGTTTTGATGTTGTAAATATAAGCCATGCGAAAAATGGCTTGTCCATCTTGTTAATCTTGGAATTTATATTTTGGCCTTTTGGTTGATTTGGTTGTAGTATATATAAGTATGGTTAATGTATAGAGTTTAAATGAAATGGAGTAAAGATGTTATAAACTAGTTAACCATATTTTGCAATGAAACAGCTTTTTGGTTAGCAGCAGTGACGTGATTTTTAAAAATCACTAAAAATAGGAGAAATATAATTAGAAATTGAATAAGATATATAATTAAATCTTATTGTGTCTATTTTTATATGAAAGAAGAATAGTAGGAAAAGGAATTTTATATTATGAGATATTTAGATTTTAGTGAGACTGGTTCTGAATGACTTCTGTGATCCCCTGTTCTGTCTTGGAAAATTTATTAAAAATTGTACAAAAATTATCATGGAGCATAGTTTATATTATTAGAATCCTTAATGAGTCTATTTTTTATTGGAATAAACTATATCATTATTTGAATTATTTACAATGAAATAACTGAGTTTTTGTAAAGATAGGTCAGAACCATCAAACAGTGAAATAGGGGAAACTTTAATGATTAAAATGTACTAATTGGCCACATGAAAATTCTGGAAAAATTATAGTAATAATATATATGATTCTCGTTTCAAGGAAAATTTACAGATATAAGTTTCAAGTTTTGTAACTTGAGTTATAGTCAATTTATTCAACATGACGCAGATGGACAGTTTCAATTTTTATGCCCCGAATTAGTAGTTAAGTCTAGTATGTACATGTGTATAAAGTTTTATATTTATGTGTTTTGAATTATGGAAGTTTACTTGGTCTTGTTGATTCGATTTTGATCTTATAAATGAATTGATCTATATTTTGTTTGGATGTTGTAATTGGCCTATTTTGAATTAGGTTAAACAAAGTTCATGCAAAAACATATATGTACGCTTAGTTTTGGTAATTGATAATTTGTCAGTAAAGTAATTATGAACATGTGCATATTGGGTCAATGTGACTTGAATGACCAAATGAATAGTAACCTTTGTATTTGTTGACAAATGCTTATGTGTGAAATTAGCTAAATGGATTTCAGATATGTACATTATTGTTTTAGCATACTATGAAAATGCATTACTCATAACGCATTCTGATATGACCATATAAACAAAGAAATAATTGATATGACCTGTTTTGCATGTTAATGCCTTGTAACCCTATTCCGGCGACGGATACGGGTTAAGGGTGTTACAAAGATGAAACCTTAAGTACAATTAAGAAAGTCAATATTTGATAATGTGAATCTTACTTAGAAGGTAAGATGACTAGAAAATATTTTAATGCAAAAGGAACGGCTGCGCTTTAACCCTTAGAACTTCTCGCGACCGATGTATGTGGCCCCATGAATGTCAAGGTGCAAGGTGGTTTTGATTGTTATCTAACCTTTATAGGTGATTATTCCATGTATGGGCATTTGTACCTAATGCAATCGCAGTAAAAAACTTTGATAAATTTCAAGATATCGTGTGTATGGAGAAACACTTCGATCGAGTTGAAGTGAGAAATATTTATCGAATGAGTTCTTAGAATAACTTGTACAGAATGAGATATTATCCTAGTTAACCACGCTGGGAACTCCATAATAGAATGGTGTGGTAGAGAGAAGAAATAGAACCTTATTAGACATGATTTGATCAATGTTAAGTTATTCAAAGTTACTAATATCCTTTGGGATATGCTTTACAAATGACTTGTTATATTCTGAATGATGTACCAACTAAGGTTGGGCGTAAGTCTCCATAAGAATTGTGGCACGCCATGAAATCAAGCTTAAATTATTTTAGGATTTTGGGATGCTCGACCCATGCATTGGATAAAGATGTAAAGAAGTTGGATTCATGGACAGAATTGTACATGTTTGTAGGATATCCTAAAAACAAAGGGTGGTTTGTTTTATAAACTCGAAAGATCGTAAAATAAAGGTGTCGACTCATGCTACCATACTTGAGGAAAGTTACATGAATGAATTTAAACTCTGAGTAAAACAAAGACTAGAGGAGCTTTGTTTTAGTATGAGAGTCTCTCGAAGGCCTGATTTCTTCTTGCCCGTCGATTGGGAATATGATGACCCCCTTACATTTGACAAAGCAATGCAAAGTGCTGAGTCTAAGGTTTGGAAATTGCTATGAACGCTGAAATGGATTCTATGAAATCCAACTCAATATGAGAACTTGTAGCCGTACCAAAAGGGTTAAAACCCATATGGTGTAAGTGGATTTAAAATAAGAAAATAAATGCGAAAGGAAAAGTGAAAACTTATAAGGTCAGACTTGTAGCAAAAGGGTATACTCAGAGAAAAGTGTCGATTACAAGGAAACCTTCTCTTTGGTAGCCATGCTCAAGTTGATCCTCATTTTGTTATCCATTGTGGTGGCTCTAGATTATGAGATTTGAAAATAGATTTCAAGACAAGTGTTTCTAAACGACTATCTTGAAGAAAAACACATATATAGTGCAACCCATCATAAAGTTTCAAGTTGCTTAGGTCCATATATGGATTCTAAGCAAACATCCCGCTTTCTAAGCAAGATTTGGTTAAGTAATAAAAATTTGGATTTTAGAAAACGTTGATAGACCTTGTGTTTATAAATGGATTAAGGATGGAAAGGTGGTCTTTCTCGCTTTGTACGTCGATGACATTCTATTAATTAGGAATGATGTAGAAACATTGTAATTGGTGAAACTATGGTTAACACAAATGCTTTAGCATGGAGGCTTGGGAGAAGCTAACTATGTTCTAGGTATTCAATCCTAAGAGATTAAAAGAAAAAAGTGATTGCTTTATTACAAACTTCATACATAGATAAGATATTGAACATTTTGCTATGGTCAATTCAAAGAAGGGAACACAACCCTTTGTATTGAGCTTACATCTTTCTTTAAAGGGCTATCTTAAGACATCGAAAGAAAGAGAGAATATGAGAAAGGTTCATCATGTTTTAGCTGTAGGAAGTCTCATATATGCAATGTTATACACACGCCTAGATGTTTGTTTCAGAGTAGGCTTGGTAAGTCGATATCAAAGTAATCCCGATCCAAGACACTAGAAAGTAGTTAAGCATATACTCAAGTATTTACTGAGAATGATGGATTATATGCTTGTATATTTCTGATGAGATCTTACTTCATCGATTATATAGATTCTGACTTTTAAACATGTTGAGATTTGAGGAAATCAACATTGAGTCTTGTCTTTGTCCTAGACGGCGGTCCATAATGTAGAGAAGTATCAAGTAAGGTTGCACTACTAACTCCACTATGGAGGTCAAATATGTGGCCGCTTCTAAGGCAACAAAAGAAGCGATATGGCTTTAGAAGTTGCTTATGGATCTCAAAGTTGTTCCTAGTCTAATCGTAATCGAATTATTATCTACTCGATATAAGTGTCCTCAACTAATATTAAGCTTTACATTATGTGGTCGAATCGTAATAAGGAAAGATAACTTATATTAGTAGATAATATAAACATGTCCTTAGTCGAATCAAAATTGAGCAAATTGATTGAAAGATTAATATTTCATTTATCAAGTCCAATTGGGGAAATACCTTGTCTTGGGTATCAAATTGGATGACACCTAGAAGATAGAGACATAAATGTGATTGTCTGGATTGGCAGTACATTGAACAAGGCCCAAGTAGAATAGACCTTAGATCTGCTTTATGGAATAATTCATTTGTGATGTTCATATTGTGACATACCTTAATCTTGAGTGGATAATGGACTATGTATGTGTGACTTGTATACTTTGATGTAAATGAAAGTCTGAGTTCAAATGGATAAGGAAACGATAGTTGTTACATTGGGTATATGACTTCTACATGATATAGCGCCATTCCACAATAGTGGAATTCATAGCCCAATAAAGCGTAATGATATCCTCTCATCAACATTACATGTAGATGAAAAGTAACGTGGCTACAAGTCATTTATCTTAGAGATAAATAATTTAATTTTTATTTGTTAGTAATTAACTTTTCATGAAGAAAGATGTAAGGATATCCTATGAGAGTAACACACTTAAGTCAAGGTCATTGGATGAGAACTCAATGAGTATCTTTCATAATGATATATAATAAGGGAGATTTCAATTATGGTACTTTAGTGGAATGACTCTATGATTAAATAATGTTGTAATTAAAAGGCGAAGAGCCAAAACTTTATTACAAAATATTTGAGCCCTAATTATATATGTCCAATCGTTTTCTCCGCCAACTTGAGATAATTAGAAACAAATTGCATATAGAACCAATAATATATAATAAATGGATGAAAATGGGGAAGTAAGAGAAATATATCACATGTATCACTATTTGCAAAGTGAATGTGTTTCTCGCCAAGTGTGAAAAATATAAATGCTCTGTAATGACAATATATATCGTAAAGAAAAGAGAAATAAAATAAAGAACACACAGATTTTACGTGGAAACCCTTTCGGAAAAAAACCACTGGCAGAGGAGAAGAAAATTTACTATGTCGAATTCGAACAATTACAAGAGGAATAGACTATGTCTATTTATAGGATTGTAAAACCTAATTCTAATCAAAGTAAAAATGTATTATGCTAATAAATGCTAAATATATTATACTCATAAATACTAAATCTTCTAGAAAGAAGATATATTTTGTTTAACTTGACTTGCAAGCAATATCTTAGAATTTGGGTCACACAACTCTAACAATCTCCACCTTGACACGAATTCTCAACAAACAAGTTCTTCATCGCGAACTCTCAACGAACAAGTTCTCCACCTCTTCCATAAAACCCCTTAAAGGTTTAACTTCAACAATGAACACCAACCAAGTCTAAGCAATGCTCAAACTTAGTTATAGGAAGTGACTTAGTCATCATATCTGCAGGATTTTCATGAGTACTAATTTTGCTCATAACAATATCACCACGAGCAATAATATCACGAACAAAATGATACCGAACATCAATGTGTTTTGTTCTCTCATGAAAGATTTAATCTTTTGTAAGGAATATGGCACTCTGACTGTCACAAAATACTGTGCTGATTTGAAGGTCTTCATTGAGCTCATTAAAGAGTCCCTTTAACCAACTAGCTTCTTTACAAGCCTCAGTAATCGCTATGTACTCAGCTTCAGTGGTAGAAAAAGCGACTGTAGTTTACAAAGTAGCTTTCCAACTGATTGCACAACCTCCGATTGTAAAGACATAACCAGTGAGAGATCTTCTTCTACTAAGGTCTCCAAAGAAATCAAAGATCGCATACCCAATGACTCCATCTCTAGTTCTTCTAAATCAGTAAGCAAACATCGTGAGTACTCGTAAGTATCTTAAAATCCATCGAACTACTTTCCAATTTTCTTTACCGGATTCGCCATGTATCTACTAATCGCACCGATCGCATATGATAAATCTGACGTGAACAAACCATAACATACATGAGAGATCCCATCGCACTAGTAGTATGGAACATATGACATGTACTCAATCCCATCATCTCGATTGTGGAGACAAAGTCGATGAAAGTCTAAAATGGGTGCTAAAGGAGTACTAACAGCTTAGCACTCGCATATTGAACTCCGCAAAGAACTTTCTCAATGTACCCTTCCGACTTAGGTACAATTTACTTGCTTTTCTATCTCTCGAGAATCTCCATACCAAGTATCTTCTTTGTCTGGCCCCAAATCTTTCATCTCAAATTCTTCACTTAGTTGGGCTTTGTCCTTTCTTATCTCTCCTTTATCTTTTGTCGCTATCAACATGTCATCAACATAAAGAAGTAGATACACAAAAGAACCATCACTGCTTTTCTTAAAGTAAACACAACTCACAAAACTACTTTTTTAAAAATCATGAGAAGTCATAAAGGAATCAAACCTCTTGTACCACTGCCTTGGTGACTATTCCAAACCGTAAAGGGACTTTTTCAAAGAAGCAAACATAGTCCTCCTTTTCTCGAGACTCAGAAACCATCTGGTTGTTGCATGTAAATATCTTCCTCAAGTTCTCCATGCAAAAATGTAGTTTTTACATCTAACTGCTCAAGCTCCAAATCATGCATGGCCACAATACCAAGCAAAGCTCGAATCAAACTATACTTCACAACCGGGAGAACACATCTCAGTGAAGTCCACTCCTGAATTTGATCAGAATCTTTGCAACAAGCCTTGCTTTATATCCGGGTTCTTCAACTCCCGAGTCCCTTCTTTCTTTTAAAAACCATTTACAAATAACAACCTTTTTACCTTTAGGAAGTTTCACAAGATCCCATGTTCTATTTTTATGGAGTGATTCCATCTCCTCTTGCATAGCAAACATCCACTTTTCTGAGTCTTCACAGCTAACCGCTCTCGTAATAATTAGACGGGTCTTGGTTTGTATCTATATCTTTGGCCACATTTAAAGCATAAGCAACTAGATCAAATTTCTCATACTTCTTTGGAGGTTTAATTTCTCTTCTAGTTCTATTTTTTGGCGATAGAGTATTGTGGTGAAGAAGCAACTCTATTCTCAATTTTTGTATCGATTTTGAGGAGTCGATCTGATTAACTGATTCTCCACCGCTTTTGATTTTCTTTATTGGAAGAGTCTTTAAGAGATAAGTTAGGTAGCATAGCAGCTTTCATCAAAACAAAGATCTCTCGCTAATCACAACTTTTCTATTTTCGTAACACCATAACTTATACCCTTTTACACCAGCTTTATAACCAAGAAAAACACATTTAATGGATCTCGATTCCAATTTTCCATTATCAACATGAGCATACGCAGGACACCCAAAGATCTTTAAATCAGAATAATTAGCAGGATTACCAGACCATACCTCTTGTGGAGTCTTTTTCTCAATGGCAATGGATGGAGATCGGCTGATCAAAAATGCAAGAGAGGTCGCTTCGCCCAAACGACTTTGGTAAGTTGGCATTTGACAACATACATCGAACTTTCTCCATGATCGCTCTGCTCATTCGCTCGCAACGCCGCTTTTTCTCGTGGAGTATGACGAACCGCAAGTGTCTCACGATCCCTTCTCGACTTGCACGCTTTATTAAACTCATCGTAACAAAACTCTAAGCCATTATCTCGTATGAGGTATTTTATTTGTTTTCCCGTCTGCTTTTCAATCATATTTTTCCAAGACTTAAATACGGAAAACACATCACTTTTCTCTCGCTCAGAAGAATGCCCAAACTTTTCTCGAAAATCATCAATAAAAGTTAGCATATAATTAGCTCCACCTCTCGAAGGCACTCTTGATGGCCCCCACAGATCGTAATGAATATACTCCAACGCTCTTTCTGTGGTTATGGATTCCTCTCGATGAATCGAACTCTCTTTGCTTCCCCAAAACGCAGCGGCTCACAGTAACTCGCTTGCAAATTCCTTTGCCCATCAAGAAGTCCTCTTTGCTCAATTCGCCATGCCATTCTCACTCATATGCCCTAGGCGCATATGCCAAAGTTTAGTAATATCATCATCCGGACAAGGAAGAGGAAGCGACAAATGCATCACCAATAATAAAGAGAACCCCTGCAAAAATAGTAGAACCTTTGCTCACTTTAGAATTGTTGATGTAGTTTACTGAAGTTCACCATCGCCGTAGTCTTCACAACATCGCCTTCACCAACTTTCTCGGTTATTTTCTCCTTTGATTCGTAGCCTCCCTTTAATCTTGTTCTCAGCTTTAGCACTCAGATTTAATGTCCCATTTCTTCTGCGTATTGCAAGTTTTACCTCTATTTGACGACTTCGATATACCCTTAGATTTACCGCGATGATTCCGCTCTCGTGTCCTTCCACGATCATCATCAAGATTCCGATCTTGTCTCCCACTTAACAATGAGACCTCTCCCCGAGAGTCGGGTTTAACCACATGATGCTTCATCTTATCATACGAGGTCAAAGAATCATAAACCTCATCAACCGTGAGAGACTCACTACTATATAAAATCGTGGTTCTAAAGGTTGAATAAGACGGGGCAACGAACAAAGTAGAATCAACCCTAGATCTTCCTTATCATACCGAACCTCCATGGCCTCTAAGTTTGAGAGAATTTCTTTAAACATCATATGTTCGTGCATAGATGCACCTTCCTCCAAACGATGAGCATAAATACGTTGCTTCATATGCAACTTGTCGTTAGAGTTTTCGACATACATATTTGTTCTAGCCTCTTCCATAATGCAAAGCGGGCGCTCTTCTCCTTCATCACATCCTCGCAAAATTTCATTAGACAAATGCGATATAATCAGCAAATGCCTTTCGATCCTTGCGCTTTCTTCTCTTCCTCCGCCAATGTCGAAGGCATCTTATCTACCACTTAGCGTGGCTTTCTAAATCCATCCGCAAGAACCGCTTGCATCTTTATCCGCCACAACGCCGAATCTAGTGTTGCGATCCAATAGCGGAATTTCATACTTTAAAGACGCCATTACCGTGATCGAGATGAAAAACCCGGAAGCTCTGATACCACTCTGTGAAAAATATAAATGTCGGTAATGACAATATATATCGCAAAGAAAAGAGAAATAAAATAAAGAACACATGCATTTTTACGTGGAAACCCTTTCTCGAAAACCACCACGCAAAGGAGAAGAAAAATTTACTATGTCGAATTCAACAATTACAAAAGGAATAGACTATGTCTATTTATAGGATTGTAAAACCTAATTCTAATCAAAGTAAAAATATATTATGCTAATAAATGCTAAATATATTATACTTATAAATACTAAAACTTCTAGAAAGAATATATATTTTGTTTAATTTGACTTGCAAGCAATATCTTAGAATTTGGGTCACACAACTCTAACACCAAGTACAAAAGATAACTTAGAAATTAATTTGATTTCTTCAAATTATTATTTAATTAATTGTAATTAAATTATTGAAGTTCAAAGTGAGAATTAAATTAATTAGTCATCATAAATTTATTGAATGAGGCAATTAAATATATTTTCTCATAGATTTTAATAAAGTAAAGTTGCCCACAATCAAAGCAATTCAGGGTTCAAGAATAGCGAAGAAGGTCGTTTAGTCGAAAGTTGAGATTGACTTTAACCACCTCATACAAAGCACAGCATAATTTTGATTAATGGTTTATTTCTATAAATTTCACAAAGGCTCAATTTTAAGAAAAAAAATTAAACTTTCACTGTGCCTAAAAACACTATTTCTAAACTGAATTTTCTAACATAGAGTTGGTTGGTATTGAGACTAAGTGGTTGAAAGACTTCTTAGGAAGTATTCTGTTAAGCATGAAACTAACACCATCTTTGTTTATGCATTGTGATTGTCTTTGGCAATAGTCATTACAAAGAATAAAACTTCCAATGGTAAAAATAGACATATTTATCTAACACATGATGTGATAAATCAGTTGCAAAAGGATAGAGTTATAATCTATGGATTATGTAGTCGTATGAATTTGGAAAATTCTCTAAGTAAAACTTTAGGGAGAAAACTAATAAATGGAACATCAAAAGAATGGACTATCGCCAAATTGAAATATTAACAATAATGGTAACCAACCTATGTGATTGGAGAACTCATGAGTTAGGTTCATATGGGTAATAAAAAGTCATTGGTTGATTTGTTGATCATTATAAACTATGTCCTTTCTATGTCAGAAATAGTGCTAAAACAAAGAAGGAAAGTGAGGTTGAATAAACTCTTAATCAAATCCATATCCTTTATAGGTAATGTATTTGGCAAAGTACACATGATGGATTGACCTATATGAGTGTGAAGTGAGGCCTCTTCCATGAGATTTGTGGTGAAATCTTAAGAGCAATCATGAAAACCAAGCACGCACATGACCTATTAGTACACACCTACGCCGGACAACAATAATATAGATTGAATATGATTGATGATAATTTTAATTTACGATAAGAATTCTTGGTTCATGGAAACTCTATGTTTAACCAATTATTTTGTAAATTATGTTTTATTAATTATTGTTTTGGTTCATAGCCCAAAGGACACCAGAGTCGAGGCATTATATCTAAACATAAGATGCTTAATGAAATTTTATCATTGGTTCTTTTGAAATATGCAAGAAATTGTTATAAATTGAGATATTTTAAAAGAATTAAATCCCACATTCATTAATAAAACCTTAAGACCTTGTTAATATATGTCAATATACACCATTTGACTAGTAAGAACCAATTTAAGAGGGTAGACTCGCGTGTACAAGAATTGCCAATCTATTGTAAATCAATAGATTTCCCCCTGAGCTTTACTAATTTTTTTAGAAAGCTCAAAGAAAGTAACTGATTGAAGTCTTATAAATATTGTAGCTCACTTTCATACATGTATTTAGAGAAGGAAATGTTGTGGCAGATTCAATGGCGCATATGGGGGGACAGAAAGCTCTAATGCCCTTTGTTTCCTCCATGAATCTCCAGCTAGAATTAGAGTGGTGTTGCTTGAAGAGAGCGTTATAGTTTCAAATCAGTAATTTGTTAAGCAGTTGTGTCATTAGGCTAAGGTGTTAGTCTCCAAAATGAACTCTATCATTCTCCTCTTACTCGTCCTGTCATTCTTTTGTGAATATTGAATATTTTTCGTTATGATCTATTATTAACTGTTGCGCCATTTTAATAATAAAAAAAAACTTGTTATATCTTAAGAAACATACTACACAACAAATTATCTTTAAAAACAATACCTAACGCCACTCAAATATGCATGCCGACAATAATTGATAATAAATACTCTAAGCCAAATTTACTAATAAAACTGTACAGTCAGTTTTTCAGCATCCAATGCTATGTTTAGGTGGTGATGAAACAAAATATATAATGGCGTTGGAAGTTGGATAAGATTAAAATGAGTGGAAATGACAAAATTCTTTCTCCATGCAACTGCAATTTTCGCCTAATCAACCATTCATCAATTAAAGAGCAAATTACACAGTTGCACACCTAAGTTTTATAAGTTTTCATTTTTGGCACCGAAAATAAAAAATTATAAATTGGGCACTGTCTTTAACAACCGTTTTCATTTTAGTCACTCAACTTTAATAAGTTTTTATTTTAATCACTCGCCATTAATTCAATGTTATTCTACACTCATTTTAGTAACCCAACTTTAATGAGTTTTCATATCATCATTCATTTTGTCTTTTTAAAATTTAATTTAATTATTTTTTGTTTTTTTCTTGGAAAAGGGAAAAATCTTTTTATCTTTTTAATGTTTTTATTTTTTAGAACTATTTTTTTTTTAATAAAAGGGAAAAACATGATATGGAATTATTTAAGTTTTTATAGGGAAAACCAATTAATTTTTTTAATTTTTTTTTTGAATTAATTTTAGTTTTTTCAAGTAAAAGGGAAAACTCTTGTAAAATTATTTGGGATTTTACATGGAAAAACCATTTTATCTTTTTAAAATTTTATTATTATTTTCATTTGTTAGAATTAATTTTTAAAAAGTAAATAAGTGATCAAAACGAAATTTTATTAAAGTTTGGTGATTAAAAAAAGTGTACAATAGTAACGAGATGACCAAAACGAAAACTTATTAAAGTTAGATGATTAAAATGAAAACGATTGCTAATGGCAGTACCCATTTTTCATTTTTTTATTTTCAATGCCCAAAATAAAAACTTATAAAAGTAAAGTGACCAACTGCATAATTTAGCTTTAATTAAATGACCAAAATTGAATATATGAATTTTCTTTTCCCTTGCAAACGGCCATTATACACCCCTACGATGGGGTAAAATACCCAAATATACCAAAAAATTAAAAATTTACTAATTGGGCCGCTTTTTAGAAAATTTATTTAAAGGGCCATTTCCCATCAAAACGCCGCACACGCCAGCGCGTTTTGAGGGGAATGGCAGCAAAGCGCGCTTTGGGACGCGCTGCTCGCAGCACCTCAAAGAAAGCGCACCCACGTGGACGCCGCTTTGTCGACGTGGACACAAAGCGCCGTCCTCAGGGCGCGCTTTCGCTGAATAACCAAGAAAACGCGCTTAACGTGGACGCGCTTTTGCCTTCCTTCCCGCCCAATAAGGGTATGAAATTTTAAGGTTTCGGGCTAGGGTAAAATATATTTAGGGTTTTGGGCAAAATATATTAGCCCAAAAATTAGTTGAATTTTTTTGACAAGCTTGTATCCGCAAAATAATTTTGAGAAGACATTTCAACAAACAAGTACAAAAACGCCTGCAGGATGCACTCGTCAAGAAGAGTACTCAAAAAGAGCTCCCACGTGACGCTTTTGCTACAGTGAGTCTCCTGTGAAATAATTTTGAGAAGACGTCAACAAACAAGGCACAAAACGCTTCCAGCCGGATGCACTGCCAATAGAGTACCGGAAGAGCTCCCACGTGGACGCTTTTTGCTACAAAGAGTCTCCGTGAAATAATTTTGAGAAGACGTCAACAAACAAGGCACAAAACGCCTCCAAAGCAGATGCACCGCCAGCAGAATACTGAAAAGAGCTCTCACGTGGACGCTTCTTGCTACAAGAGTCTCCGTGAAATAATTTTGAGAAGACGCTTCGACAAACAAGTACAAAACGCTTCAAAGCAGATGCACTGTCGCCAGGAGTACCGAAAAGAGCTCCCACGTGGACGCTTTTTGCTACAAAGAGTCTCCGGAAAATTAGACTATAAATCACCAAATTTCATTCTCAAAGTTGTATAAGAGAAATTGAGGCAAAAGAAAAATAGAAACTGAAAATGAGTGAACGATTAATGTTGTTATTTACTACGATGGTGAGGTTTGTGACACGTAAAATGGTGTTGTTTTTTATCGAAAGCACAAATACGCGATCGGGTTTAATCGAACATAGATTTCTTAGAACTTCAGTAAAAGAATTAGGCGTAAAATCTTCTAACAACGCCAATGAAAGTTCAGTCTATTAAGTATAGATTTTGCGCTTCAGCTTGATCCGGTGAGATATGAATCATTCGACATCAAAGGTCCTCGAGCTTTGAGGCAATGGTGGAGACTCATCTTGCCGCTGATCACCCTATCTTGAGGTATATGTACAATTTTCATCGCCAAGTGATCTTCCTTCTACCTCAACATCTACTGCTTGGGGAGGAATACACGACGCCAAGCCGACACTCTGTAGTGGGAGGCGTATCACGGAAGTGCCCGTGTTTGGTGGTAGTATGGAAAACATAACCCCGCACGACACTCTGTTGGTGGATGGGACATGCATATCCTTCCTTCGACGTCCGATGATAGCAATACGTATTGGGGAACGCCATCAACTTTTAGTGGTTGGCAATCCACATATGATTGGGGACGCATGAAAGATGTTTAAGGAGAGATAATGTACTCCCACGACATCCACCGGCGAGGCCCTCGCTCGCTGCGTAGATTATGGTGGATCGATGATGAGTCTGATGTGGATCCACCTCGAGAACCCGGGCCCAATGGTGCGTGTTGGATTATTTTCTCAACCGAGCTCTGCTCCAACAAGATTCAAGATGTTGAGGGCGGTTCGCACGAAGAAGAAGAAGATCCGCTATTCAGTATGCGTATCGCCTCCACCCCACATGCACAATGTCGATCTATCTCAAGACGATGCATTGGAGTTTCTTGAACTACCACACCGGACGCTGATCGTGATAACTTCGCCGTTGGATTCGGCGAATTAGAAGTTGGTAACGAGTTTTCCAACAAGGATGCTTTTCTTGCCGCATTGAAATAATACAAAGATCAAGAACAGTGGTTAACTACAACGTGGTTAAATCCAAGCTCGACAAGCACGAGGCGAAGTGTGCAGCGCAAGACGGCACATGTTCATGGAAAATCATGGCCTCGCTGAGGAAAAGGACAGCTTGTGGGAGATCAAAAGTACAAAGGTCCACATACATGTCTTGCCAAGACAAGATCACGATATGTTCAATGTTTTTGAATAATACTAATATTACGTAATGTTGCATTATTTAACGTGATTTCGCTGATGTGTGTTACACAAGATCATCCAAGATGGATTCGCATATGCCGGGCCGACTTAATAATATCGACGGTGAAGGCCGATCCCAAGACTACAAGAGGTCGCTTTTAATTGGCAATATTCGTAGCTAATTGGGGTACACGCCTCTCTTGTGAAGGCTTGATAGCCGCTGCATATGCTGGAAAAGTTGCATGGTCGGTGGACGCTTCATATAATAAAGTGTGGTAGTAGTGTCAAGTGTCGGAGAGATATGTCCCAGCAAAGATAACAGCACCTTGAAACGGAACCGCGATTACAACGATCTTTTGCTCCGCGGATGCGCAGTTGTTCAAGCCGCCTTTTCTCGACATTTAAGCAAAGCCGAGATGCATTTATATACTGCAAGCCATTGGTACAAATTGACGGTACCTTTATGTATGGTAGATATACGCATCGACTATTGCTAGTCGTGGGCACAGATTTACAAAGGGGAGAATCGTTCCGATTGTGTTTGCAATAACACCGGGGGAGTTAGGTGATGACTGGAATTTCTTCCTATCTAGGTTAAGAAGGCATGTCTGCCCCCAACCTGATATATGTGTTATATCGGATCGGGGCCCTGGAATACTAGCCGCAATAGAGCGCCAGGGAAGCCTGTGGTATCGCACACACCATCGATATTGCCTAAGGCATGTTGCATCCAACTACTACGGGCAACATCGATCTAAAAATCAGCGACAGCAAGTAACCGATATAGGTATGTAATATCTATTAATATAATTTCGTTTGTAATATTGAATTTATTCTCAATTGAAGAGTGGTATGTAATATTCGATATCAACTTATATTGGCAGGGTACGAGATCAATAAGGACTGTTTTCACGAGATGTTGGCAAGTTTGCGCCGCTAACGAAGAAGGCGCAAATTACCTACGCAATATTCCTTTCGAACAAAGGGACACAAGCATACGACGGCGCCTACAATATGGTCACATGACCTCAAACCTCGGCCGAATGCATAAATTTCGTTCTAAAAGGAACGCGCTATCCGCCGATAACATCGGGTTGTGCGAGAGACATATTTTTGTTTAGCGGCACTATTTCCGGCGAGCAATGAGTTATAAAGGCCAAATGCAATGAGGCTATGTATGGAGCCCGAAGGTCTTGCAAGAAATTAACAAGGGCAAGGCACGGGCCAACACCATGCACACAAGCAGTGTCACGATCGCGACAAAACTTATGGTTTCGTGTGACGGAGTTTGACAGATCGAACCAAGGTATTGTTGGCGCCAAGATCGCGGTACACTTGACAAATAGGACCTCGCGATCGTGGATATTTGATGCACTTCGCTACCCATGCGCCATGTACTTGCGGCTTGTCGTAATCTCCGCCTTGATCTTATGAGCTATGTCGACGGTTTACAAATTAGAAAACATGTACAACGTGTGGAGACACGTATTCCCACCACCCCGTATGAACGTAAGTGGCCGCTTCAGACGCTTGTTCGCTTAAGCCGCTGTCGGATAGACAATTGAGGCGCAAACCAAAGGGTCGACCTTGCTCGACTAGAATACGCAACAATATGGATATCCGAGAAACGAGCAACCAAGGTAGGTCAGTATGATGGTGTAGGAACCTGTGCCATACATCTCGCCGTGTCTAAGCTCTAATAGTTGATGTTGTTCTTAACTTTTTTTGTCTCTTGGTGTCTATGTAAATTCTATTTATTTGTTGATGAAAACGGTGAAATTTTGTAGAAGGACTAATTTGGAAAAAAACCTTTAAGTTACAATAAAATTACAAATATTGACTTTTATTTTTAAAATTAAATTTAAATAAAAATTTTAAACAAATTCTATTTTATTAAAGATATTAAAACTAAATTACAAAAAATAAAAACAACTTTTTAATTTATTAAATATATTAAAACTAAATTACAAATAATAAAAATAAAAACAAATTCTTATTTTATTATATTACATATATTAAAATTAAATAACAATAAAATTAAATAACAAATTCCTGGTTATTCAAGAGAAAGGCGCTTTGGGACGCGCTTTAGGTTCATCGCCAAAGAAAGCGCGCCCACGTAGGCGCTTTGTTGAGGTGGCACAAAGCGCCCCCAAGAGCGCTGCTTTGTCGAGCATTTCTCAAAACGCTACCGACGTGGACGCTGCTTTTGATGGGAAATGACTATTTTCCGTAAATTTTCTAGAAACCGGCCCAATTCCGTAAATTTTTAATTTTTTTGGTATATTTGAGTATTTTACCCCCACGATATTTCTAATATATAATTTTTTGAAGTTTTCTAATCAATTATACTATAAAATCAAAGTAATACAAAATTTAAAAAAATAAAAATCAAAAAGAACTAAACAAAATCCATATATAATATACGCACAAAATAAGATTAAAGACACATATTTGTAATTAAATAGTCACGCCCACCAACCCTAATTAAGAAAAATATAGAGGTGGTAATAACATATATATTTGTAAATTCTGATTTTGTAAAATTCTAAAATCAGTATTATTTTTCAGGTTTTGCGAAGAATGGAGAGAATATTTTGGTTGGCGTCAGATTTGCTGTTAGCATGTCAAGATTTTAATTCAATTTTTCAGAATAATCTTTACGAGGTAATTTTCAGTATAATTAATATTAATCTATAATATTTTTCTATATTTCTAAAATCCCACTTCTTTTAAAAAAAATTAGTGATGTAATTAGTTTTCACTTAAAAAGTCCAATTCAGCTTCAAAAAGTAATTCACGTTAGTCAATTAAAAAAGATAATGCGTTTTGTTGCACTCAAATCCATTTTCTCTTGACAATAATGTTCATACCAATCGAGATAAGACTCAACCAGTGATTAAATTGTTTTTAATGTATTCATGTTTTTTATTAAAGTATAATAAATTATGTGAAATTAAAGCCATGAATTTAATATGGTATAAATTTATTATAATACATAATAACAAACTTTTAATTTTATTGGTAATCATGATTTTTATTTAGGGTAATTATTTGATACACATATAGTGAAAAGTTTTTATTTCACAAACGGGTTGACATTTTGCCACATATCTATTATTTTTTTAATTTTTTAAATATAACTTAAGGATACATGACAAAATCTCAACTCCATATAAATAAAAGTATTGTTAGATCATTTTTAAAAGAATAAACTAAAAATGAAGTAAAATTTAAAAAAAAAAAGTGAAAGATGAAGCTTTTGTAAAGTTTTTGAAAATCTTAAAGATTTTTACAACATTTATTTTCACAATATTCTCTTTTTTTTATTTTCTCTTTTCATTTTAAAATATGCCGCATGAGATATGATGTCTAATTTAACACACGATTTTAATTACGAAAGACCTATTGATATAATCTCAATAAATTAAAAATATAATTAAAATATTGTAGAGCCCAAATTTTGCCCGACCCAAAGATGTATCAAAACCCAATGAAAAATAATAAAACAAATTCAAAATGTCCAATTAGAAACAAAATATACAACCCAAATTATTACAGCCCAATTTGCCCTTAACCTAGCCCAATCTATATCGGCCTAAAACTTTAAAAAAAAATTCAGAATCCTAGCCCCTAAGTGCCTCAACCGCCGCATGTCTGCCTTCTGCCACTAGCGCCCCCGCCTCGGTCAACACCCGCACGCCTCTGACATCTCCACGCCCCGCATGCCTCACATGCCTCTGCTCGTGACCTGCAAACAACCAAAACAAAGGGGAAAACGACAAAGAAACAGAGAAAACAAAATAGAAAAAAAAAACAAAGACGAATCTTTGTGAATCGGTTATAAAAACCGAAGCGAAACGATTGTAATTTTCTTCCTTTTTACGAACACTGAAAATGGAAAACAAGGATAGAAAGCTAAAAGGTTGATTCGGATTATTGTTTCTATTTTATTTTTCTGCTTATTTATTTATTTGTTTATTTATCTTTTTTGTTTTTTAAAACTTTTACAAAATAAAAAAAAAACGAAAGAGAGGGGAAAGAAAACGAACCTAAATCAGAGCCGTCGTCGGAGCCCTTTTCTCCATCCTTGAAGCTGAACCAAAGGGGTTTGAGACGTCAAGGGTTTGTTTTTGAAATAGGGGCTTCGAACGGAGCATCAAAGGCTCTTCTCCGTAAGGCTGCCGCCACTAGACGCAGCAGAAAAGCGACGGAACGATGGAAGGAAGCCCAACCATCGGAAGACGAAAGGGGAGAGAGGGTTGCACTTTCGGGTTTTTTTTTGTGAGAGAGGGAGGAGATGGGAGAAAGAAAAGGCTGTACTGCTGTTAGGGTTTAGAATATTTTTTTCCAGAAAACTTGGGTTTAAATACCCCGTGAAACGCGCCGCTTGCTCAAAGAGGATCTCACATATATCCCTTAAAACCCTTTTGCAGCGCTAGATGATCGGGTCCCTTCGTATTCTTTTTTATTTTTTTTAAATCTTACCCTGTTATTTCCATCGTGTTTTAATCTGGTCCTTGTCCGTCCTTTCTTTGATATTTGCTATTTTGGTCCTCAGCATTTTATTCTGGTTTTAATCTAGTTTCCAACCTGTATTAAAAAGCTTTTTATTTTATTTTTATTCAAAATTTTATTATTATTGTTATTTATTTTATGGTTTTTGTATATTATTTTTATTAAACTATATATATTGTTTATCTTAATTTTTTGACACCATTTTAAAATTATTTCACATATTACTTATTTTTATTATGTATTCTTGACTTAAAATTGTTTTGTTAATTATTTTAAATTGTTTATGTGTTATTTCTTTTAAAACTATTTAATTCATTGCCCTTTGACTATTAATATTCATACTTAAATCGTGTAAGCTATGTGGTTATTAATCTTGCATGTATTATAATTTACTTATTCGTATTTTCATATCATTGTTGTTCATTCATATAATATTTTATTTATGAATTTTTGTTCCATGATCGTTACTATTTTCATATTATGCCATCACATTGTGCATTAAATCCCAACATTTATCCAACTTAGATCGTCGTTTTTTACAAATACTCCAAACAAAATCAACGTATGCCTATACATGTTGCACTCAAGTATTACTCAAAACAAAAATTCTTTCAAAATAAGGTAATATTTCGTGTTTTGGAAATTCGGAAAGTCGTGCTCTAACTTACTGGGTTTCGATTCTTCTCGTTTAACCTAAATAGAGGAATATCCTTTTAAGCAATAAAGTTTTAAATAAATAAAAGCTTATTCTCAGGAATTCGATATGTTGTGTCCTAACTTACTGGATGTGACATTTCGTTATTTTGAGATAAGATTTTCTAAATCAAGGCAATATTCTACGTTTGGAAATTCGAGGAATCGTGCCCAATCGTGCTGGGTTTCAGTTTTCTGGTTTGCCCGAATAATGGAATACCCTTTTTAAAGTTACGTGTGAATTTTGGAAATCATGAAATGATCTTGGTATCGAAGGTTGAAACATCGTGTCCAATCGTGCTGGATGTGATATTTCATCTTTTTGGAACAAAAGAATTTCGATATCCAATTCGAATTATCCGAACATTTCTCAAAGGATTCGTATTTTAAACTCTTTTCAAATTTTCGACATTAAGACACTAATTAATCAATTTGGTACCAATTTTGGGCGTGACGAGGGTGCTAACCCTTCCTCGCACGTAACCGACTCCCGAACCCAATTTCTCAAAACTTCGTAGACCAAAAACATTGTTTTAGTAAACTAAAACGTTTTATTAAAACAAAGGTGATCCGATCACACCAAATAAAGATCGGTGGCGACTCCCGTTTTATTTCCGTTTTCAAAACCAAGTCGATCCCCGTTTTTTCAAACTTAAAAATGGTTACGACAGCTTGGCGACTCCGCTGGGGACCAATAAGAGAGTCAAGCCGTAAAATTGGTTATTTTCTGTCTTGTTGTCGAAAATTAAAAATCTGATTTGAAAAATTACGATCCTTCCATTTGCATTTGTTTGTGACATATGACTACCGTTGGTTCGAGTCTTGTAGAATACTTTTGCATCATATTGCATGACCGCTCGGGTCACACCTTTTTAAGTGGGAGTGAGAAGCTACTCCTTCGTGAGGTTTTTACCTCCATGCAGATAGTGAATCGCCGATACATCCGCACTCTATGTCTTCGTGAGATTTTCATCTCCGTGCAGCCATAGGGAAATGTATTCCTCTAATCGAACTCGATCCGTATGCGCCTATAATGGGTGAGGATCGAGAATCACGGTTCGGCACTTTACCTTAGAACCGAACCACATATAGAGAGACCTAAGAGCCTACCCTAGGTAGAATTGTACCAAACCCTAGTGGTCACCCAGATAGGTGTTCTATTTTGTTGATTATTTCTTCTATACTGACGTATTTTGTTTTGTTCTGTTTTGATTGCATTGCACCGCATCATCATAGAAAGGAGGTGTTGATTAATATTCAATTTTTAAATAGAGGAGTTTGTCATAAGGAAATGAATTTCTTGATAAAATGGATTATAATACGGTTGTCTGAATATAGTCCAAGTAAACAACGAGAGGGCTGATAGCCCGCAGAAGAATACAAGACTTTGCCTAAGGATTCAAGCCAACAAGGATTATTCGAGAGTCATCATGTCTCAATTTTCTAAAAGAAGCTTATGAACATCATGAGAATAAGTGAGTGAAGAGGAATGGCCTAGACCAAGCAACAAGGAGCTAGAAGAGGCATCTATGGAGAAAGTTCACGGGACAAGACCATAACATCCGGATATGAAGAAAAGGATTGGTTTTCACTTGGACTATGAGGACAAAGCCGTATATGCAATCCGTTTTATGTAAAGAGCTTTGTTTTCTAGAAAAGTTCTTCTAATGGAATCGAATTCATAATCAACGCCTCTCTTTCTTTTCGCATTCATATTGCATTTCATGCATTCGCATTGCATTTCATGCATTCGCATTGCATTTCACGCATTCACATTGCATTTCATGCATTTGCATCGCATCATATTTCATGCATTTGCATTGCATCATATTTCATGCATTTGCATTGCATTTCATGCATTTGCATTGCATCATATTTCATGCATTTTTATTGCATCATATTTCATGCATTTGTATTGCATCATATTTCATGCATTTGCATTGCATCATATTTCATGCATTTGTATTGCATCATATTTTATGCATTTGCATTGCATCATATTTCATGCATTTGCATTGCATCATATTTCATGCATTGGCATCATATTTCATGCACTTGCATCATATTTTATGCACTTGCATCATATTTCATGCACTTGCATTGGCATCATATTACATGCATTTGCATTGGCATCATATTACATGCATCAAAATAGGAGTTATAAAATTCGATGATCCCTCTGGTGCAGAAAATCCATTACCCAACCACGCTGTTAAAGGGGTAAATATTGTGAGTACCATGATGAATGGGGGCATGAGATCAGGAGTACATTAAGTTTGGGACTCTAGTGCAAAACCTAATATTGGGGAATTTGAACATTAATGACGTATCTGGAGAGTGAACTAAGGAATCAAAGTTTTCAAGCCCTGCATGTTTGGGAATGTTTTAAACAATAGGATTGTGGAAGAGATTCATGTATTTTTTAAAGTTTACTCAGCGTAAGGTTCGGAACACGCTTGTTGCTTTAAGCCTAGAGGCAAAAAGAGTCCTTTTGTGAAATAGGCTTGTGTCCAGAATTTTTATTTCAATGCGTCTTTCTAAGTAAACATTTTTCATTCTTTACATTTCGTACTTTATTCATGACCATATCATACAAATAATCTTCCTTAGAATCATGTATTCTTTGGATTTTTTGCCCACAATGGGTCCCCAGATATCAATGACATGAGCGACGTTGTTACTGACTCCCTCTTTGAATGAGATATGAGTCTAGGGGATCTCAGGACTTTGAAGATAACAGAGATTGTAACTTATCTTCTAATTTGTTAAGAAATGCACCTTACTCTACAAAGGGTCATTGGATATTATGTAGCCTAGGAAAGGAGTTAGTATGGTAGTCTAGCGCATCACAGAAATAGGGCGAGACATTATTGAGTTATCCTCAAGAATTCGAAGATGTTTTTGCGGTCATATCAGGATATGCCTGGACTAATAATACGCGGGCTAAACAAGAGGATGGGGCACTGTCGGTCCATCATGTAAGGGGATTGCATCAGCTATAAAAAAATAAAAAAAAAAGAAGAAAAAAATTGTCATCTATGCTTATCAAACGCTCATCGAACCTTTTACAGGGCAAAACGTTTCTCATTGGTTTCGTCCATTAAAGTCGAAATTCCTTTTTCTGAGTTTTTAGAACTGAAGTTGGATGAGGCAGAATGGATCCAATCCCGATGTGATCAAGTGAATTTGAAGAGAAAATGTTAAAAGCTATCTGTCACGATCAGATGATGCGAGTTTGCAACAAAAAGGACCGCCCTAGAAATTTTCATGATAGGGCTTTGAAAGGAAGATTCTCGCATGAGAAAGAGACTTCAGAAAAAAGTGAATGCCAAACTAGGAAGGACCTTATGCAGCAAAGAAGGCCTATTCTATGGAAGCATGGATATTGACTGAGATGGATGGCAAGGACCCGCCCAATTTGGTGAATTCAGATTCAGCCTAAAAAAGGAAAAATGAAAAACAAAAAAAAAAACACACACAAAAAAAAAAGAAAAAAGAAGATACAGGAGAGGCTAAGGCGAAAACCCGCAAAGGGCGCCTTGAGACCAAAGGGGACTTAAGTTGAAAACCCGAGAAGGGCAGCTCAAATTTTGATCGAAAGTAGGGCATACAGTAGTCTTGCTACGCTAAAATTAACAAGAAGGAGAGGTGTTACGCCTTGGGGCATCGACAAAGTACTCTGGATCCCTTAAACACGTATTGAGCTTAAAATGGTCCTCAAGAAGTTTGAACAGAGAAGCTCAGGCTGCGATATCTGGGGCACCTATTTTCCATTTTACCCATTTTGAGTTTGTTATCTTTGATTACCTTATTCTTTTCAAAATACACTCTTAATAAACTTTCTTCTTTATTGCATTTGCTAGCTTTGATTAACTTGTTTGTTTCGAGCTATGCTCCCAATAAATTTCCTTCTTGTCCATTGTTACAATCTTTTTTAGGCATTTTGCATTGAAATAACGATTGGAAGACTAATAATACTTTCATAAAAGGAGTTTCGCATATTACTCTGGAAGCTTCTGAATAATACAAGGACTTGAAACAGGACTATTGTTTAGAGCTCACTCAGCTTAAGGATTTGGAAATATTAGAGAAAGATAATTATCTCTTTGGACTTTTATTGGTTGAACAAAAGACAATACATTTCGTCGGTGATACAACCTCGACAAATAACGAGCAATTTCGACCTGTGTGTACAAGGATCATTCTCGGGGAAAGAAAATGATACTCATATACATCTATTCATTACACCCAGCAAATGGTGTAACAGATCAAATTGATCCTATACCTCTGAGTGGTAACTGGATGGATGGGAGAAACCAAATGTTACTCCCTTGAAATGGCAGTAGGAGGAACAAATTTTATGTCCTAAGGTTCAAGAAAAGGGACTCTAAAATTACAATGGGCAAGCTTGCCGAGCATATTATCGCTTCCTTGGGTTTTCTACCAAAGATACCAGCTGAATGAGAAAGCATAGTAACACATCAGTGATAGAACCTTGATGAGCAACGAGCAATGATAACCCAAACATTAAAGAGGGATCATTCTCATGCATTCATGTAAATATCATTCATGCCATTCAGTTAGGAGCATTAGATTCAGTCCGATCATTGCATCCTAATCATTATACATTCTCATGGCATTCTGCATTCATGTAAATGTCATCCATAATACATTCGATTCTACAGGACATGTCCCTCAGAGGACGATGTAGCAAATTGAAAAGTTTAGATTTTGTTCCCTAGAGATGATAGTGGAGCAGACTGAAGATTGAAGTTTTCCTGGAGATAGTAAGGAAGCAAATTGAAAAGTTTGGATCTTGTTCCCTAGAGATGATAGTGGAGCAGACTGAAGATTGAAGTCTTCCTGAAGATAGTAAGAAAGCAAATTGAAAAGTTCAAATTTTGTTCCATAGAAATGATAGTGGAGCATACTGAAGATTGAAGTCATCCTGAAGATAGTAAGGAAGCAAATTGAAAAGTTCAGATTTTGTTCCTTAGAGATGATAGTGGAGCAAACTGAAGATTGAAGTCTTCCTGAAGATAGTAAGGAAGCAAACCAAAAAGTTCAGATTTTGTTCCCTAGAGAAAATAGTGGAGCAAACTGAAGATTGAAGTCTTCCTGAAGATAGTAAGGAAGCAAATTGAAAAGTTCAGATTTTGTTCCCTAGAGATGATAGTGGAGCAGACTGAAGATTGAAGTCTTCCTGAAGATAGTAAGGAAGCAAATTGAAAAGTTCAGATTTTGTTCCCTAGAGATGATAGTGGAGCAGACTAAAGATTGAAGTCTTCCTTAAGATAGTAAGGAAGCAGACTGAAAAAGTTCAGATTTTGTCCTCTCGAGATAGTAGTGAGGCAGATTGAAGATTGTAAATCTGGCATTCCTGAAGTTGCAGGAGCAGATCGAAGATAGCAGATCTGGCATTCCTGAGGTTGCAGGAGCAGATCGAAGATAGCAAATCTTATCTCCCTGAAGTTGCAGTGGAGCAGATTGAAGCTAAATTACAGATCTCATCTCTCTGAAGTTGCAGTAGAGCAGATCATGACAAACCTTATCTCCCTGAAGTTGCAGTGGAGCAGGTTGAAGTCATCGCAACTCTTATCTCCCTGAAGTTGCAGTGGAGCAGACCGAAGATAGCGGATCTTATTTCCCTGAAGTTGCAGCAGAACAGATTGAAGCTAAATTACAGATCTTGTCTCTCTAAAGTTACAGTAGAGTAGATCATGGTAAACCTTATCTCCCTGAAGTTGCAGTGGAGCAGGTTGAAGTTACAAGTCTTATCTCCCTGAAGTTGCAATGGAGCAGACCGAAGATAGCGGATCTTAGTTCCCCGGTTGCAAATGAACAAAGTTGAAGCTAAATTATAGATCTTATCTCTCTGAAGCTGCAGTAGAGCAGATCAAAATAAACCTCATCTCCTTGAAGTTGCAGTGGAGCAGGTTAAAATTAACAAGTCTTATCTCCCTGAAGTTGCAGTGGAGTAGACTAGAAATAGCAAAACTCATCTCCCTGAAGTTGCAGTGGAACAGGTTAAAGCTACGAGTTACAAGTCCTATGCCTCTGAAGTTGCAGTAGGTCGAATCCAATTTATCATTGAAAACCTTATTTCTCTGAAGTTGCAGTGGAGCAGGTCGAAGATAGCAAGTCTTATCTCTCTGGAGTTGCAGTAGAGCAGGTCGAAGCAAGGCTATTCGAAGAACAAAAGCACCAAAAGAAGTCGAGACCCAGCAAGACCGGGCAAAATTGGTCTTTTAAAAGTCTTTGCTTCGTTCTCGTTACACGACAACAAGCAAAGAGGGGCAGCTGTAGAGCCCAAATTTTGCCCGGGGCCCAGTACAAATCAAAAACCCAATGAAAAATAATAAAACAGTCCAAAAATGTCCAATTAGAAACAAAATATACAACCCAAATTATTACAGCCCAATTTGCCCTTAACCTAGCCCAATCTATATCGGCCCAAAACTTTAAAAAAATTTCAGAACCCTAGCCCCTAAGTGCCTCACCACGTGATGTCCGCTTCTCTCGCACTGGGCCGCTTCCGCTTCTGGCCAACACCCGCACGCCTCTGACATCTCCATGCCCCGCATACCTCACATGCCTCTGCTCGTGACCTGCAAACAACCAAAACAAAGGGGAAAACGACAAAGAAACAGAGAAAACAAAATAGAAAAAAAAAAGATGAATCTTTGTGAATCAGCTTATAAAACCGGTTTAAACGATTGTAATTTTCTTCCTTTTACTTAACACTAAAAATGGAAAACAAGGATAGAAAGCTAAAAGTGTAACATCCTCAATTTACTGCCTATACATTTAGTGTAGGGATAGGTTTACTATGTTAATTTAATTGATAGGGGTCTAAATTTGGGCTTAGAATTAGGCAAAAGGCCCGTGATTAAAGTGGCATCATTACAGCTAAAAGGAACAAGTTTTGGGTCGCAAGGAGCCCATGTTTTTGGCCAAATTCGCACTTTAAATGAAGAGAGGGTGACGCCACACACAAGGAATTAGGGGCCCAAGTATTAAGTTTAATGAGGCCCAAATCTTTTAATTTAAGTAAGTTAAATTTGGCATTAGGGATTAGTAGAGGTGGATCGGCTACAAGGCTATAAAATAGAGATTTTATGTGGATTTTTAAGTGATAATATCATAGATAAAAAGGAGAAAAGTTAGAGCTTATCTTCAAGGGAAGTGTTGGCCGAAAATCCACCACCTAGAGGAGTGTAAAATTCGGCCATCGCATGGCAAGGAGGGTGCCGAATTTCTCCTCTCTTTAGCTTGAATTTTAAGGGCGCTTTTCAGTTTTTAGCAAAGAGGTGCCAAAATATCTATAAATAGGGGGCTAGCTCCTTGATTCTCGACACTAAAAACCCTAAATTTCTCTCCCATTGTGCCAAAATTCCCTAGCCTCTCCTCTCCAATTTCCAATTTCTTTAAAAGCCAAACTCTTCTCCACTTTTTCCTTCTTGTGCCGATTTCTCTAGTCAAGTCAAGCATCCATAGTCTTTTCTTCTATTTATCCTATTTGAGAATTAGTTCTATACTTTCTATTTTAAATCTTCCATGGGCATTGTCTAATCCTCTCTCTAGTGCTAGCCGAATCTCCTATGCTAAGGTAAGTGTTGATTTTTGATTAGTTCTCATGATCTATTCCTGGTTTTTGAAAGGCAAAAGCCAAAAGCTAATAGTTTAATGGTTTTATGATGGGCGGCAATCCGGATTTGAAGAAGGAGGCCAATCGCATAGATCTCTAAGTTATAGAATCGTGTTACTTTCGGGATTTCAAGGTAAGAGGATTTGTTTATTTATATATATAAAATCGGGTAGAATACTAACCATGGCCGAATATAGAGAGAGGCCTATTTTCGCAATTGTTTCGCTTTTAAGCAAGGCTATAGATTGAGGATAATAGATCCAGATAGCAAGGACATCGACTAAGAATATTGGATTTCGCAATATCGTGTGTGTAATTCTCTACACTATCTAGATCTGCTTGATTAATATATGAAAATAAGTATTACATGTTTTGTTAAATGCCAAACTCCCAAGATATTGACTGAACCCAAAGAGGGTAAAGCAAATCACCAGTTAGTAAATGATCCGATTAAATGTTATAAGTATACTGATTTTATGTGATTGCATGGGTTGGGTTTGACGAAAAGAGGAAGTTATATGTTGTAGCGATTTTTACCGTGATCTGCTGTAGCGGTTCCTTACCGTGATCTCGCTGTAGCGCCGCGCATGATCTCGTTGTAGTGGCTATGGCTATGATCTCGATGATGAGCAAAGACGATCGCCATCAAGGCGTAGTAGCGGTGTGGGTTGATTGTAGAAATCCCCAATGGTGTGAATGGTCGGTACGGGGCGTGTAGCGGATGGACACCTAGGATATGGGTTGGGCTTTGCATATTATTTTTGTTACCTATATTTTGATTATTCTGCTTTTATGGGGCTAAAAGCCCAAATCTAATGGTGCATGAGGGTTGCACATCGAGTCTCGCGACTCACCCTTTAATTTTAACCATCTCAGTGACACTTAGGCATCGGACCGGGCCGAGAGGAGAGCAAGGTGGCCATGCGACAGAGCTTTGAGAAATCAACAAAAAGACTTAGTCTAATTTTTTTATTTTCATTTAATTAATGGGTTCAAATTTCCTTGTAATAAGGCCATGGGCCACTAGACTACCATTTATGTTTTGGGATTTTTTTGGGCTTGTATTACTAGGTTTTAAGTTTTACGTTTTCAATTAAGTTAAGACCTGCATGAAATTTCGGTTTTTATATAAAATCTACCAAGATAATTGATTACTTAATATTTTATACTTTAATGAATTATTAAGCTTTCGAAATAAAGGTGTAAACCTAGTAATTGTTTTCCAAAATACGACATGTTATGTAAAATCTCTTAAGTGACATACCAGATCCGGTTGTAGCATTTGGACCGGGTTTGGGGTGTTACAAATTGGTATCAGAGCCAGGTTCAAAACTCGGCTTTGGGTTTTTTGGGCCCAAAACGTTTTCTAAAGATGGATTTTTGAAAACATGCATGTTTATAAATAACATAGGAGGGTTTTCTCGGCATGACACCTGCGTCTCTGGCCCAAGTCCGCCAGGTAAGTATTCTGAACCATTGTGTGATATATTATATGTGGGCTTGATGGGCTTTATGGGACGTAGATTAGTTAGATTAGAACTTGATGGACTTTAGGCCTAGCTGAAACAACTCTTAAAATCTCATAAGACTTAACTTCACTAAACAAACCCGTGAACGAGCCGCAAGACTAGGGTGTGGTAACAGCATACGCATGTCTAGGATTGATCCTAAAAGCCCGGTATTTAAGCAGCCCTAGTGACTCACCTCCTCTTCGCTGAATCCTACCTCGTGCGTAGAGTGACTGCTCATCTTAGCCAAGTTAGGGTGTGGCAAAGGGCATACGCATATCTAGGAGTGGATTCAGGGAGAGCTTGGTACTTAAGCAGTCCTAGCGACTCACCTCCTCTTCACTAGAATCCTACCTGGTGCGTGGTGACTATTCACCCTAGTTACGAGGACTTATTGATGGGCTAAACCTTATAATTAAAACCCGAAAGCTCACTTTACCACCCTAGTTTGAAAAAAAAAAGAAAGAAAATTTCTCAAGTTTTGCAAAATTTTCAAAATACGTTTGATTTGTGAAAACTACCAACCAGCCATGAATTTGTAAAATACCTATGTTTTGAAAATTTACCCGAAAATCTCATGTTTATAAGAGTAACCCGGACCATGAAACTAGATTTTTCCCCAAAGTACCCTGTTTGAAAAAAAAAATAACAACAACATCAAAATATTCCTGGATTATAAAATTACCAATATACACCCGGATTGTAAAAATTACCAAAATACCCTTCTTTCACAAAACAACCAAGGAACTTTATTATGAAAAGTTACGAAAATACCCCCTGTAGGATAAAATTACGAAAATACCCCTGGGTAGTGAATCAACGAAAACACCTTTACGTGAAGAATGTAAGTGCTTGGATGTTATTTGTATGATGTATGTGTTTTATTTTAGTTAGAGGTTACAAACTTGAGATCAGATTGAATGCGAATTCGAAAGAACTACTCTTAAACTATTGTTCATAAACTGCTCGTGGTTAATCAATGGAAGAAAACTAATAATTAATAAAATTTCTAAATGATAAACGCGAATCCAGAAAATGAGTACAAGGACGAGGACGCCTAGATGCTAACATCAAAGGCACTCTACCATAGTATACTAAGTGTTTTTTTGGCTTTAGAAATTAGAGTGCGCAGCGAAAGCATAGTGGTGTGACTTAGGTAGTACGATTCCTAGTTAGTTGGAAATTTCGAGGACGAAATTTCTTTAAGGGGGGTAGAACTGTAACATCCTAAATTTACGGGCCTATACATTTGGTGTAGGGATAGGTTTACTATGTTAATTTAATTGATAGGGGTCTAAATTTGGGCTTAGAATTAGGCAAAAAGGCCCAGATTAAAGTGGCATCATTAACAGTTAAAAAGGAACAAGTTTTGGGTCGCAAGGAGCCCATGTTTTAGGCCAAATTCGGCACTTTAAATGAAGAGAGGGTGACGCCACACACAAGAATTAGGGGCCCAAGTATTAAGTTTAATAAGGCCCAAATCTTTTAATTTAAGTGAGTTAAATTTGGCATTAGGGATTAGTAGAGGTGGACGGCTACAAGGCTATAAAATAGAGATTTTATGTGGATTTTTAAGTGATAATATCATAGATAAAAAGGAGAAAAGTTAGAGCTTATCTTCAAGGGAAGTGTTGGCCGAAAATCCACCACCTAGAGGAGTGTAAAATTCAAGCCACTTGCATGGCAAGGAGGGTGCCGAATTTCTCCTCTCTTTAGCTTAAATTTTAAGGGCGCTTTGGCTTTTAGCAGAGAGGTGCCAAAATATCTATAAATAGGGGCTAGCTCCTTGATTCTCGACACCTAAAACCCTAAATTTCTCTCCTATTGTGCCAAAATTCCCTAGCCTCTCCCTCTCCAATTTCTTTTCTCTAATTTCTTTAAAAGCCAAAACTCTTCTCCACTTTTTCCTTCTTGTGCCGATTTCTCTAGGAAGCCGAAGCATCCATAGTCTTTTCTTCTATTCATCCTATTTGAGAATTAGTTCTATACTTCCGGCATTTAAATCTTCCATGGACATTGCCGAATCCTCTCTCTAGTGCTAGCCGAATCTCCTATGCTAAGGTAAGTGTTGATTTTTGATTAGTTCTCATGATCTATTCCCGGTTTTTGAAAGGCAAAAGCCAAAAGCTAATAGTTTAATGGTTTTATGATGGGCGGCAATCCGGGATTTGAAGAAGGAGGCCAATCGCATAGATCTCTAAGTTATAGAATCGTGTTACTTTCGGGATTTCAAGGTAAGAGGATTTGTTTATTTATATATATAAAATCGGGTAGAATACTAACCATGGCCGAATATAGGAGAGGCCTATTTTCGCAATTGTTCCGGCTTTTAAGCAAGGCTATAGATTGAGGATAATAGATCCAGATAGCAAGGACATCGACTAAGAATATTGGATTTCATAATATCAGGTGTGTAATTCTCCACACCATCTAGATCTGTTTGATTAATATATGAAAATAAGTATTACATGTTTTGTTAAATGCCGAAACCCCGGCATATTGACGGGAACGCAAAAAAGGTAAAGGAAATCACCAGGTTAGTAAATCATCTGATTAAATGTTATAAGTATACTGATTTTATGTGATTGCATGGGTTGGGTTTGACGAAAAGAGGAAGTTATATGTTGTAGCGATTTTTACCGTGATCTGTTGTAGCGTTCCTTACCGTGATTCGCTGTAGCGCTTCCGCCGTGATCTCATTATAGTGGCTATGGCCATGATCTCGATGATGAGCAAAGACGATCGCCATCAAGGCATGTAGCGTGTGGGGTTGATTGTAGAAATCCCCAATGGTGTGAATGGTCGGTACGGGGTGTGTAGCGGATGGACACCTAGGATATGGGTTGGGCTTTGCATATTATTTTTGTTACCTATATTTTGATTATTCTGTTTTATGGGGCTAAAAGCCCAAATCTAATGGTGCATGAGGGTTGCAAACTGAGTATCACGACTCACCCTTTAATTTTAACCATCTCAGGTGACACTTAGGGCATTGGACCGGGCTGGAGAGGAGAGCAAGGTGGCCATGCGACAGAGCTTTGAGAATTCAAAGAAAAAGACTTAGTCTAATTTTTTTATTTTCATTTAATTAATGGGTTCAAATTTCCTTGTAATAAGGCCATGGGCCACTAGACTACCATTTATGTTTTGGGATTTTGTTGGGCTTGTATTACTGGGTTTTAAGTTTTACGTTTTCAATTAAGTTAAGACCTGCATGAAATTTCGGTTTTTATATAAAATCTACCAAGATAATTGGTTACTTAATATTTTATACTTTAATGAATTATTAAGCTTTCAAAATAAAGGTGTAAACCTAGTAATTGTTTTCCAAAATGCGACATGTTATGTAAAATCTCTTAAGTGACATACCAGATCCGGTTGTAGCGTTTGGGCCGGGTTTGGGGTGTTACAAAAAGGTTGATTCAGATTATTGTTTCTATTTTATTTTTCTGCTTATTTATTTATTTGTTTATTTATCTTTTTTATTTTTTAAAAATTTTACAAAATAAAAAAAAAACGAAAGAGAGGAGAAAGAAAACGAACCTAAATCGAGTCATGCTGTCGAGCCCTTTTCTCCATCCTTGAAGCCAAACCAAAGGGGTTTGAGACGCCGAGGGTTTGTTTTCAAATAGGGGCTTGAACGGAGCATCAAAGGCTCTTCTCCGCGTCGCCGTCCACTAGACGCAGCAGTAGTAGTGCGACGAACGATGGAGGGAAGCCCAACCATCGGAAGACGAAAGGAGAGAGGGGTCGCACTTTCGGGTTTTTTTGTGAGAGGGGAGGAGATGGGAGAAAGAAAAGGTCAGATCATTGTTAGGGTTTAGAATATTTTTTCCGTAAAAACTTGGGTTTAAATACCCCGTGAAACGGCGCCGTTTGCTCAAAGAGTATCTGCGCATATCCCTTAAAAGGGATAATTGCGCGCTTGGTCCCCTTTGCGCGCGCTAGATGATCGGTCCTTCGTATTCTTTTTTATTTTTTTAAATCTTACCTCGTTATTTCCATCGTGTTTTTAATCTGTCCTTGTCCGTCCTTTCTTTGATATTTGCTATTTTGGTCCTCAGCATTTTATTCTGGTTTTAATCTAGTTTCCAACATGTATTAAAAAGCTTTTTATTTTATTTTTATTCAAAATTTTATTATTATTGTTATTTATTTTATGGTTTTTGTATATTATTTTTATTAAACTATATATATTGTTTATCTTAATTTTTTGACACCATTTTAAAATTATTTCACATATTACTTATTTTTATTATGTATTCTTGACTTAAAATTATTTTGTTAATTATTTTAAATTGTTTATGTGTTATTTCTTTTAAAACTATTTAATTCATTGCCCTTTGACTATTAATATTAATACTTAAATCGTGTAAGTTATGTGGTTATTATTCTTGCATGTATTATAATTTACTTATTCGTATTTTCATATCATTGTTGTTCATTCGTATAATATTTTATTTATGAATTTTTGTTCCATGATCGTTACTATTTTCATATTATGCCATCACATTGTGCATTAAATCCCAACATTTATCCAACTTAGATCGTCGTATTTTACAAATACTCCAAACAAAATCAACGTATGCCTATACATGTTGCACTCGTTATTACTCAAAACAAAAATTCTTTCAAAATAAGGTAATATTTCGTGTTTTGGAAATTCGGGAAAGTCGTGCCCTAACTTAATGGGTTTCGATTCTTCTCGTTTAACCTAAATAGCGGAATATCCTTTTAAGCAATAAAGTTTTAAATAAATAAAAGCTTATTCTCAGGAATTCGATATGTTGTGTCCTAACTTACTGGATGTGACATTTCGTTATTTTGAGATAAGATTTTCTAAATCAAGGCAATATTCTGCGTTTGGAAATTCGAGGAATCGTGCCCAATCGTTCTGGGTTTCGGTTTTCTGGTTTGCCCGAATAATGGAATACCCTTTTTAAAGTTACGTGTGAATTTTGGAAATCATGAAATGATCTTGGTATCGAAGGTTGAAATATCGTGTCCAATCGTGCTGGATGTGATATTTCATCTTTTCGGAACAAGAGAATTTCGATATCCAATTCGAATTATCCGAACATTTCTCAAAGGATTCGTATTTTAAACTCTTTTCAAATTTTCGATATTAAGACACTAATTAATCAATTTGGTACCAATTTTGGGCGTGACGAGGGTGGTAACCCTTCCTCGCACGTAACCGACTCCCGAACTCGATTTCTCAAAACTTCGTAGACCAAAAACATTGTTTTAGTAAACTAAAACATTTTATTAAAACAAAGGTGATCCGATCACACCAAATAAAGATCGGTGGCGACTTCCGTTTTATTTTTATTTTCAAAACCAAGTCGATCCCCATTTTTTCAAACCGACAAATATTTTAAAGTTTATAGTCTAAAATGAGCTCCTAACATTAAATTGACAAATAGCAGCAACTCCAAAAGTAAGAGAACCTCGTATTCAAACTCCATAATAATTATAATAATAATAATAATAATAATAATAATAAAAGCATCATTCAATCAAATTCTAACATTAAGTAATAAATAACATGTTTTTTAAAACTTAGTAATGTCTAAGAAATTCATAAATTTCCCATTTTCTTGTTGGTTACTAGAAGAAAACTAGTAACTTTTATTTTGAAGAAGAAAAACTAGGAACATAAAATCTAGACGTATATAATATTAAAACAAACTGCGTTTTACAATTTCCTTTGTGACTGGGAAGATAATATTAGGCTAACCAAGCTTTCTAGAGAACGATATGAAGAACCTTGTTGCTGTGTAGATTGATTGGCTATCTTCTTAAACTGAAGAATTCGATCTCTGATTTCTTGGCCTTCAGCTTCGACCAATAGCTTTCGGACAACCTTTGCAATCTCGAATCTATCAACTTTATTCTCCAAATGAACCCCAATCCTCCAAACATCGCTAACATATCTAGCGTTAACCCTTTGGTCCCCAAAACAAGGGTGACAAATCATTGGAACGCCTTCACAAATGCTCTCTAATGTTGAGTTCCATCCACTATGAGTCCAAAACCCTCCTACTGCAGTGTGAGCCAACACTTCTTGTTGGGGTGCCCATTTCACAATGTGTCCTCTTTCTTTATCTCTTCCATGAACCCTTTTGGTAATGGTTCCAGCCATTCTGAGCCAATCACTGAACCTGGTCTCACCACCCACAAGCAAGGCTGCTCACTGTTAGCTAAACCCCATGCTATTTCTACAAATTCCGACTTTTCAATGCTTGCCACACTGCCAAAGCTTACATAGATGACAGATTTGGGTGCTTGTTTGTTTAGCCATGACATGGCGCTTTGATCTTGAGATAGTAAGCTAGTTGAAGGGACTGGAAAATACCTGTGCAGTGGACCTATTGGGAAGATCGGGACCGGCAAATTGTACCGGAAATCGGTCAGCGACCCGTGTTCAAGCTCTTCAAATGAGTTCCAAATCACGCCTGTACAAGACTTGGTTTGTTCCACTAAAGCTGCAATTGTTTGATGAAGACCCTCTTGATCTTGTGTTTTGAAGACTGGGATATCTTTGACTTTAAGAGGTGGAAGCTCAATAACTGGTTTCTCCTCTTGTGATTCTGAGGGGGAAAAAACCGCTTTTAAATAAGATTTGCTAAAATGATTGTGACAAATTTGGTTAGAATTAAGTGAAGAACCTTGTTTTGGGAGATAACCCTTTTCTTGCAGAAGGGGTAAGGCAGCAAGAGCAAGGAAAGACGATATGTTACTAGTCCGAAGCACAAATCTAGGTAACTGAAGGCTTTTGGCGATGGAATCTGTGAATTTCCAAGTCGAATCCGAGATCAAACCAGCAACAGGCTCATCGGAAACATCAGATAACAACTTAACCAAGCAATCACGAAACGGCTCGGCGCAATTCGCATTAAGGAGCGAAACAAGGGATACGAGATTATCGGCATTAGAGCACTCACTTTTGGGTAACCCGTTGGGGATGGAATGGAAGGTGAAGTGGGGATTCTTTGAAGGATATTTGGGAGAACTGATGAAGCAAGTGTGGATTATAGTGATTGAAAAGCCTTTAGAATATAAAAGATTTGCAAGCTGAAGCATTGGGCTTACATGACCTTGCAATGGCAACGGAAAAAGCAACAATCTCAGCCATTTCTTTTGCTTCCTATGAGTCTCTGTTTGGCTCTCCATTGGAGCTAATTGCTTTGGTTTCCAGCAATGCCAGATTCAGCCTTCTTTATTGCAAAATCTATATATAGAGAAATTG
This sequence comes from Gossypium sturtianum, assembly GCA_025698515.1. Lineage (NCBI taxonomy): Eukaryota > Viridiplantae > Streptophyta > Magnoliopsida > Malvales > Malvaceae > Gossypium > Gossypium sturtianum. Next base: position 83,690 of record JAOWAD010000103.1, on the reverse strand, counting down.
ATATGGTAGAAACCTGTCAATTTTAAAGGCCAAATAAAATAGAAAATGTTAATGAAGTTGCCAAATGAGGTTAGCTCATAAAGCACATGCGTACAAGACAAGATAGACCCAACATTATTTCACTTGAGTTAATTAGACGAGACTCGAGGTAACAGTAGATTATAAATCTCTACGACATTGATTTTTTTTTTTTATCAAAATAATAAAAAAAATTACAAAAATGAGATAAATAGTAGATTTAAAAATAGTGTGTTTTTACAATATTATTGGGTGCTGTCAATGTGTCACACAACACCACCCTAAAATTCACTCAACTGTTTGTCAATCGTTCCAGTGTTAAAAAAAATATTTTTTTAAATGATGCCGCCAACATGTCGATAACACCACAAAAATACATGTACTTTCTCTAAATACAAAACAAATATGATACTAGTAAAAAAAAATATTTTTAAGGTGGTGCAATCAATGTGTCAGACAACACTGATTTGAATTTTTAATTTTGTCAAATAAAGAAACCCTAGGGTTTCTGGCACCGCTGCCCCATGTGCGCTGTCTCCTCGGGCGCGCCACCCACACCTCGTCCCGAGGCCTGGCTCGCCATTGCCGCCGTTTCACCAAAACAGCAGGGTTTCCCTCCTTTGACTCGCCAAAGCCTGCAAACAAGAGCAGAAAGAAGCAGAAACAATACAAGGACAAACCCAAACAGTAATATAATAGAAAACAGTGTAGAAATGGCTATAAAAAAGGTCGAAATCTGATTTTTTTTCTAGAGACGATTAATCAAAAATATAGATTACATCAAAAAACAAAGAAAAACATATCTCGAATACACAAAGAAAAGTTTGAAACAGAGAGAAAGGTGTTTTTTTTATTTTTTCTTCGAAATAAATAGTAAATACTACATGTCGTTTCGTCTTCCCCTCCGTCGAACGCTGCCGGCGCCTGAATACCCAAGAACCCCTAGGGGTTCTGATGAGGATTCAAAAAAGGCAACGGAGGTGAATGTATTTTTGTATATTATTCTTTTTAAAACCAAAACCAGATTTAGGGTTTTTTTTGTGTAAAAAAAAAGAAAGGGACTGAAAAGGGCTGGAAAAAGCTGATTTTTTGTACCTCCGGCCACCATCTACGGCGGAGCCACGGCGGAGGCTCGCCGAAACCCTAGGCCGGAGCTAGGCCGGACAAGAGGAGAGGAGAGGGAGTTGAGAGAAAACTCTCCTGTTCTTTTTTTTTTTAAGAAAGGAAGGAAATGAAGATTTTAAAAAAAAAATTGATTTAAATAATCCCACTAAACGGTGTCGTTTAGGGCTGGTCACCATAGCCCTAAAACGACGTCGTTTTGCCCTAGGATTCGCTCGTTGACCCGACCCGCCAGTAGGATCCGCGTGTTTTTATTTTAGGGGATATTTACGCCCCTGGTCCTTCCGCTTTTAAAGCTGGTTGCAATGGGGCCCCATCCTATTTTTTAAATTTGCAACTTAATTCTATTGTGGTTTCAATTTGGTCCTCTTGAGAACGACATCATTTTGGGAACAGGGAATAATTTCCCAATTGGTCCCCCTATTTCGTGCGCGTCCCATTTTGGTCCTTTTATTATTTATTTTTTTCATTTTATCTTATTTTAGTTTCGATTTAGTCCCTCATTTTAATTAGTTTATTCATTTAACTGCTTATTTATTATTTCCTTATTTTTGTTTATTTTTTGTTTTGTTTTTTTGGGGGCATTTATTACTTTTTATTGTATATTTTATTATTATTATTATTATTATTATTATTATTATTATTATTATTATTATTATTATTATTATTTTACCCCAATTTGATTTTCATTCATTTAAATTCCACCATTTGTAGATTTATTTATTTATTTATATATGTTATTTTATTATTTATTTATTTATTTATTTATTGTTCCTTACTTTTTAGTACTTAAAATTAATTTATTTCCTTTATTGTATATTTTTACTTTATTTCATTATTATTATTATTATTATTATTATTATTATTATTATTATTAGTTTATGTTTGAATTATTGACATTAAAATTAATACATCATCTCATTTATTTGTCTACTTATTATCCTTTTTATATGTATAAAATATATATATGTATAATGTTTATATTCTTCTTTATTTGTACACTTATCATCTATATTATTTTTACTATTATCGTTTACATCATTTTAAATATTATGTTTATATCACTTCAAATATTATATTAGTTTTCACCCAAATTCGTAAAAAAAGGAAAATTTTCAAAAAATAGGCAATGTTCCGTATTTGAAAATTTTGATAAAATTGTGCCCTAACTTACGGGGTTTCAATTTTTCTCGTTGAATTCGAATAATCGAATATCCTTTTAAAAATTGAAACACATGAGATTTCAAACAAAAAAACAAGGGCCAAATTATTCTCAAAGATTCTAAGTGTCACGTCCTAACTTACGGGACGTGACGTTTAGTTACCTCGAGATAAGAAGGTCTTCAATATATTTTTCGACTTATTCAAGCAAATTTTTAAGTAAAAATAACATAATACAAAGAGGGATTGTAGTTTAAATTCTCTTCGAGTTTTCAACTTTTGACATAAAGACATCAAATAATCAATTAAGTACCAATTTTGGGCGTAACGACAGTGCTAACCCTTCCTCATGCGTAACCGACTCCCGAACTAATTTTCTGGATTTTTTTAAACCAAAAAACATTATTTTAATAAATCAAACATCTTATTAAAACGATCAAATCACGAGGTGATCCGATCACACCCTATAAAAAAGATTGGTGGCGACTCCCATGTTCGTTTTCGTTTTTCAAAATCAAAGTCGACCCCTTTTACAAAAAAATGGTTTCGATAGCTTGGCGACTCCACTAGGGACCCAAATAAGAGAGTCAAGCCACGAGTTGATTACTTTTTTTCTTTGTGTCGAAGATTGATAATTTGGTTTAAAATTACGATCCTTTCATTGCATTTCATTGGTCTGCATCATTTTGACATGATTGCTTTATTGGTTCGAGTCTTTTAAATATAACTCCGCATATTGCATCGCATAATCGAAAAATTTTACCCTTTTAAGTGGGAGTGAGAAACTATTCCTTCATGAGGTCTTCACCTCCGTATAGGTGGAAACACAAAAATTAACGTGTTTTTACATGCCCTTTTTAACTTAAAATCATGCTATTTCGGTTAAATTCTTGTCGAAAAATAATTAAATATTATAAAATAATTAAATTGTGTTAAAAATATGAACATGATGAATTTTAATTAATTTTATAGTTAATTTTGATTAATTTTGACTATTTTCGACAGATTCGCACAAAGGGAGAAAATTGGCTCGGCAGACACTACTCGAAGAATAAAACCGAGAAGCAATTTGAAGTATCGAGGCAAATTTATTTCCAGCCTAAGATAGTCCAAAAATGTGTGTTAATTCATAATATAATTACTTTTAATTTATTCCCAATTTAATTTGGGCTAAATAAATTATTATTAATTAATTATGGAAAAAAGGGTCCAGTTGAACCGCACTGGTTGAACCGAATTTAGTGAACCGAACCAGCCACCAATTGGGCTGCCCAAAACCGTCCATATGCTGACCCAAATCATCATTTTAGCTGACTAAATAATCTTGAAAAGAAGCCCTTGAAGAACTTTCAACCTTGCATTCAAACCCCTCGAAAAAATATGGCTTTATGGATTTGCCCCAGGCTATTTTTAGCAAAGTTGAATCTCTCAACTTTGCCATGTGTGTGGCCGGCCAAGGGGGGTCTCTTTGGCTGATGGAATTTGCTATTTTTAGCAGCCACAATCAGCTATAAAAGCCACCCCTTGCTGATCATTCAACTCATCCCTCACACTCTCATTTTCTCTTCTCCTCTCTCACTTTCTCTCAATTTTCCCTTTCCATTTCCCCTTTTGTTCAAGTGTCGATTTCTTCTCTTGGGAAAGAGGTCCGCATCAGCCATTGTTGAGAAGCAATTAAAGTGTTCGTAAGCCACCTTGATAGCCGAGGACAACGGAGAACGAAGAACGGAGCAATCAGTCAAGCCACGGAGAAACACCGAATTTGCTTCTTGTTCCCTATCTCTTTAAATTTCGTTGTTGTTTTGACAACCATGTTTATGAATATTTATGCTATTGAAATGGTTATTTTAATCAATTTAGCTTGAATTTAATCCGTGTTGGGTTGATTATATTTTGCCTGCTTGAATTATCAAATTGTGTTTGTGCTGTTATAGGCCTCGGTAAGATGCTTGATTAAGTAAAATCATGCCTAAGTTATTCTTGCAAAAGATAATTGTTAGATAACTAATGAATTAATTATTAAATCGTATTGAAATTGTAATTAATTGACACAATACTTAATCAGTGCATGTTTATTCTTCTAAGGTAGCTAAAGTTTAAATTAGCATTGTATTCGGCAATACATATGCCTTGCATAACTTGCAAGATTATTGTGATTAAACTGTTTCAAGGTAGAAATACTCTGTTACCTCACTTGATCTTTTATATGCTTGTGAAGATTGATTAATCGCTTGGATAGACATTGAAAAATGTTCAAGAGATTGATTAATTTAATAAGTATGAATGAGCAGTAGTTAGCAAATTAACGAGTTGTCGTGAATTTGTTCGTAGCAGTATAAACATAAGTTTGATAATTCTACGTTAAAGGAATGTAATTAATCCAACACAATTATATCATCTTGATTAAACCTTATTTGAACTCGTGCATTAGAACCTTTTTATTTTTAATTTTTTTACTTAGTTTTTAAACCTTAGTTTTTAATCATCTTTAAACCAAAATATTTTCCATCACCAAAGTGTTTTAAAACAAATTTCATAAATATCCCTTTTTATAGTCCCTGTGGGTACGATAACTCGACATTTACTTGTCACTTTATTACTTGTTGCGATTGTGTACACTTGCACATTTTCGTCGTTCCAATAGGATAGCGGACCGCTTTTGGGATACATCCGTACCTATGTCTTCGTGAGATTTTCATCTTCGTATAGCCATAGGGAAATGTATTCCCCTGAACTGAACTCAGTCCATATGAGCCTATAATGGGTGAGAATTGAGGAGTCTGGTGGTTCAGATACCCTTACTTTAGAACCGAATCGCATATAGTGAGCCCTAAGAGCTTACCCTAGGTAAAACCGCACCAAACCCTAGTGGTTACCCGAATAGTCGCTTTATTTATTATTTCTTGCTTACTTTAAATTCTTGCTTTGTATACTGATTTGTTTGTTTTGCTTTGATTGTGATTGTATGACATTTTTATCAGAAAAAATGTGCTGATTCACGTTCGATTACTAAATAGAGAGCTTGCCATGGAGAATGGAGTTCTCGATAAAGTGGAAGATAATGCAGCTGTCCAAATATGGTCTGATAGAATGCAACTAGATAAAGGTGATAGTCAGATGGAAGGGTACATATCAGAATTGTGGGACTTCACTCGTATCAGCGTGACCCAAAACAATCTCTGGGAATTGAAAGAGATATAGGTCCAATGGGATGAAGAAATCAAGCAGTTATTTTACTGTAATTACGGTGATTTGCCCTATCTACTCGATATCAAAGTAGACAAGCACTTGTTTCGAGCTCTGGCTCAATTTTGGAATCCCGCCTATGCTGCTTTACTTTTGGAAAAGTGGACTTAGTACCTACTGTGGAAGAATACACGACCTTACTTTGTTCCCCGAAAATTTGGCCCGACAAGGTTTATTCCAAAGCCGCTAATGTCCCGACCTTCTTAAAGAAACTAATGAATATTACGGGGATGAGTGAGCAATGGGTGGCAGACCGGATCAAGCAAAAGGGGGATGGTAAATGTATCCCTTGGAATAGTTTGCGGGATTTGATCTTAGCACACTCGGATATGAAGAAAATGTTCGATGTCTTCGCTTTGAGCATTTACGGGCTGGTTGTTTTCCCTAAAGCACTAGGGCACGTGGGTGAGGCATTTTCAGATTTGTTCGACAGACTTGACAAGAGGGTCATGCCCGTCCCTGTAATTTTGGCCGAAACATTTCGATCTTTGAATGCATGCCGAAGAGCGGGTGAAGGAAGATTCATTGGATATACACAACTCTTGTTGGCATGGTTTCATAGCCACTTTTGAAAGGTAGAGAAATTTTCTTATCAAGTATTCTTCGAGAACTACTCTCCATTAAAAGAATTAGTGGCTACACCGAGGCGAGACGATATTTCAGAAGAAAGATGGATGACGATACTCCAGAATCTCCAAGATGAGGACGTCAAATGGAGACCCCTTGGATGATCCCCGATAAAATTCTATACCAGTGTGGAGATCTCGACTCGGTTCCTCTACCTGGGATTTGGGGAGCTGTTGGGTATGCTCCTCTACTCGTGTTGAGGCAGTATAGATCGAGGCAATTCATACCAGTAACACAAGGGCTGGCTCAATGCGAGTTTTCGTATAAGGGCAATAACTACAAGAAAAAGATCCGATAAATGTCTAATGCCTGGAACCAAACCCGTCGAGTGAAGAGATTTGTTGCAGGTCCGACGACGACCCTCAAATATAATGGATGGTGGGGTAAAAGAGTCAATAATAACATCCCTGGGCCAAGTCAAGAAGGCATTCAACCAATGGAGGAATACCTACGAGTGGTCCCATCTGAGCTAGAGATCATAAAGCAAGATTTTGAAAAAAGAAATTCAGAGCTAGGAAAGAAGATAAAGCAATTGGAAGAAGAAAAGATATAATTATGACTAGATGTTGATGTCCAAAAGCTAGAGTCTGATAAACTGAGAAAAGGAAAAAACAAGGCTGAAGAAGATCTGGACAGTTTAAAAATGGATTACAAGAAGCTGCGCTTATCAATGAGGACTGTCGGGCTGGGAAAGACATCAGAACAATGACGGCAAGAGATCAAAGAAGAAAAGAACAGAGCCGATCAATGGGAAAAGAAATGCCAATATGCCCAGGTTCGAGGAAATGCCGTAGAAAGAGACCTATTGGAATGCCAAAATGAAAAGGTCAGATTAAAAGCCAGGGTAGCAGAACTAGAAAAGTCACTTCATCAGTATCGTAATCGCAACTCCATAATTGAGCTGAAAGTGAGCTTAAACAAGATTGAAGAGCTGAAAAGGAAAATAGAAAAACTCAAGAGTGTATTACAAAACTGTAAACTCCGAGTTAAACTCCTCGAAGCAAACAACAAGCAGTGGAAAGAGCAACTTCACAGTTCTCAAGGTCAGGTCAGGGATAGAGGCTATATCATGGGTGAAGCTGTGGCTCAAATCTGAGAGGTGGTCGATCATATGCAAAACCTAGCAGTTCATGCTGATATGCTAAGCTTGAAGTAAGAGTCATAATCGGATTGGGGTCAAGAGTTGGATTGGCTTCTTAGGAAGGTTAAGGCTTTGAGCATTAGGGCAAACCGTATATGTAATTCGTTTTACGTAAAGAAATTTGTTTTCTAATAAAGTTGTTCTAATATAATTGAATCAGAATCAATGCCTCTTTTTACATTCATTACATGTATTTGCATTACATTTCATCATATGCATTAAATTTCACAAAAAGATCCTAATTAAACAAAGTTATTTCAGTTAATCTAGAAACCAACAAGAATCAACCAACCGAACATCGTTACAGTACTCGCGCCAAAACTAAAGTAATGGACCAAAGATTGGAAAGGCTAGATCAAGTTCAAAAAGAGATGCAAGACCAGTTGCAAGCGCAACTACAAGAACAATTAACGAAAGTGCAACAGAAGATGAGGGATCATATATTGGAATCCCAAAGAAGTATGATAAATCAATTGGCGCAGTTACTAGCTGGAGAACGCGAAAAAGGGCAAGGCACTGCGGTCAACTCAAAGGATGATAATTAGGATCCTATTTACCCCCGGATTTTACCCCGATAAACTCTCAGGCACAACCAGAGGCGTACCCACAAAGGGTACTCGTCATAATTAGACCCCAACAGTATCAAACTAGTACCTCGATACCGATGAACTTCTAAACAGACTCAGGTTCCAATCCGGGGGATAACCCAACCAATCCCGTCGTTTCTGATCTAGACGATATGGCAGAAATAGAAAAACAAGAGTAGAACTGCCAAAGCAACTTGAGGATCGATACAGATGGCTAGAAGAAAAATTCAGAGCAAAGGAAAATGCTGATTACCATTGCAGAATCGATGCCTAGGACCTGAGTTTGGTCCCAGATTTAGTACTCCCTCCCAAGTTTAAAACTCTAGAGTTTGAAAAATACAACGGGACTAGTTGCCCTGAAGCTCACATCACTATGTTCTGTCAAAGGATGACAGGATATGTCAATAATGATCAACTGTTGATCCACTGCTTCCAAGACAGTCTGATCGGGTCAGCAATTAAATGATATAACCAACTGAGTCGTGCCAAAATCAATTCGTGGAAAAACCTAGCACAAGCTTTTATGAAGCAATATAGTCATGTGACGGACATAACACCCGATAGAATCACATTACAGAACATGGAGAAGAAGCAAAATAAGAGCTTCAGGCAATATGCCCAAAGGTGGAGAGAGGTGGCAACGCAAGTCCAGCCACCTCTTTTAGAGAAAAAAACCACGATACTTTTCATCAACACTTTGAAAGCCCCATTTATCAACCATATGTTGGGGAGTGCTACTAAGAGTTTCTCAGATATAGTGATGTTCGGTGAAATGATTGAAAATACAGTGAGAAGTGGTAAGATAGACGCGGGGAAAAACTCCAAAAGATCGACCCCAAGGAAGAAGGAAAACGAGGTGAATAATGTAGGCACATACAACAAGGGTTATTCGAAACCAATTACTGTTGGCCCGCCAAGGATAGTAACCACTAGCCTTCAGGGCCCCCTCCAACCAAAGGCCGAATATAGAAAGGCTCCAGTTCACACCTATCCCGATGACGTATAGGGAGCTGTATCAGAGCCTGTTTGATGCACATGTGGTATCCCCCTTCTACCTGAAGCCCATGCAACCTCCATTCCCCAAATGGTATGACGCAAATGCTCAATGCGAGTACCACGCGGGAATCACAGGATATTCAATTGAAAACTGCACCGTATTTAAAAAGTTGATCGAAAGGTTCATTAAAATAGGAATTGTAAAGTTCGACGACCCATCAGGACCTAATGTGGTAGCAAATTTATTACCTAGTCATTCTGATAAATGGGTAAATACGATAATCGAGAATGGAGGGAAAAAACCAAGATGGATGTAACAGAAGTAAAAACCCCACTGAGATGGGTTTGGAAGAAAATGGTAGAGGAAGGATTAATCAAACAGGATTTAAAAGAGAGAGCTGAAGGGATGAGGAACTACTGTGAGTTCCATGCTAAAGAGGATCACGAGATCTAGGAGTGTGTTGAATTTAGGGCCTTAATGCAAAATCTGATAGACAACAAGGAGCTAGAATTCTTTGAATATGCTAGGGGCTCCGAAAAAAATATGTGTGCACCTCAGAAGAGGAGGCAATAAAGAAGGTCTATAAAGTCAACCACCCTGTGGTTATTATATCATGACATAGAAGCAATAAAGCCGGAGTGTAAATTGCACCAAGGGTCATAATACAGAAACCTGTAGCTTTTCCCTACAAAGATAGCAAGAAGGTTCCCTGGAATTATGACTACAACGTGATGATCCCGGAGAAGAGAGCCCGATTAGTGCTTCAGAAGAAGGCCAAGTGGTGGGTTTCTATACGCACAGTGGGAGGCGTTATGATCCATCAAATGCAGGAGCTGAGTCTGTTAAAGGAAAAACCTCAATGGCTAAACAAAAGAATGAAAAGACAGTCAGGCTCAAATCGCCAATTAACGAGCCAGTAACTGAGAATGAGGCTAGGGAATTTTTGAAATTCCTAAAGCATAGCGAGTACAGCGTTGTAGAATAGCTACATAAGCAACCGGCTCGTATATCAATACTAGCTTTACTCTTAAGTTCGGAGACACATCGTGATGCATTAATGAAAGTGCTAAACAAAACTTATGTCGCTAACGATATCTCTATAAACAAGTTGGACCACCTAGTTAACAAGATAAGTGCCGACAACTTCATCTTCGTTAACGATGATGAAATACCGCCAAGGGGCATGGGATCTACAAAGGCTTTGCATATCACCACCTGCTGTAAAGGGTATACATTACCAAGGGTGTTGATTGATAACAGATCTACGCTAAATGTCTTACCCCTATCCACGCTAAATAGGTTGCTTGTGGATAGCTCTCATATGAAGACATGTCAAAACATAGTGAGAACATTTGACGGAAACCGAAAGAAGAGTGATGGGAAGGATTGAGATACCCCTCTTGATTGGTCCAAACACGTACGAAGTAGATTTCTTGGTAATGGACATTAAGCCTTCTTATAATTGTTTGTTGAGGAGGCCTTGGATTCACACGGCTGGGGCAGTACTGTCATCACTGCACTAGAAACTAAAGTTGGTAAATGAGGGTCGACTGGTAATGGTAAATGCGGAAGAAAACATTATTGCATCTATAACTGGAATTTGTGAATGTAACCTTCATTGTCGAAGGGAATAAGATCCTGATGCCCAAAATTTCTCAAACTACAAGGATGGGCCTGCGATTGACGGTCGGGAAAGGAGCTTTGCCTGGGAGAGGACTTGGAAGATGCCTACAAGGAAAAGTTGAGACACCTATGCTAAAGGACAAACGAGACCACTTTGGTTTAATATTTAAGCCAAACGCGAGGCAAAGGAAGAAGGAGATGGAGAAGAAACAAGAAAGGAGAAGAGCGCGACTGAGCGGGGAAGAGGTCAAGTGAGAACCAATGACCTTTCCCCATATATCCAAGACTTTCGTATTGGAAGGAACTATTCACCCTGAAAGAGGCATGCCAAAAGAAGAGACCGTTGAAGAAATGTTGGGAAACCTGAACATCAACACCATATCTGAAAAAGGAATTTGGGGAGAAAATTTATCAGACATCTGCCCTTATGTACCTGGAAGTGTTTTGAACAACTAGACTGTGGAAGAGATTCCTGTAGTTTTTAAAGCCAATACAGAGTAATGTTCAAAACACGCTTATTGCTCTAAGCCTAGGAGCAATAAGAATCCTTTGTGAAATAGGCTTATGTCCAAAATCTTTATTTCAATAAAATGCATCTTTGCGTATCATCTTGAGCAAATATTATTTTATTCCTTTCATTTCATTCATAATCATACCATACAAATAATTATTCTTAGATTCTTTTTTCTTTGGATTTTTTTTCTTCATCCCTATAATAGGTCCCCAGATATCAATGATATGAGCGACGCTACTCCTAACTCAGAATCTCCTTTTGAGCAAGATATGTGCACGGAGGATTCTCAAGATTTTGAAGATGATCGAGACTGTAACCTATCTCCTGATTTTTTGATGGTGGTAGAACAAGATGAGAAACAAATATTGCCTTATAAAGACTCAGTAGAAATTGTGAGCCTAGAAGAGGAAAAAGAGGTGAGGATAGGAGCTTGCATTACCACAGAGACGAAGCAAGACCTCATTAAAATACTCCAAGAATTTAAGGATGTCTTCTCATGGTCATACCAAGACATGCCCGTGTTAAGTACTGATATCGTGGTACACCGGCTCCCCATAAAAGAAGAGTGCAAGTCAGTTCAACAGAAGCTCCGAAGGATGAGGCTCGATGTTTTACTAAAAATAAAAGAGGAAGTCAAGAAACAATTCGATGCTGGTTTCTTACGGGTGGTTAAATACTTAGAATGGGTAGCCAATATCGTGCCCGTCCCTAAAAAAGATGGGAAAGTAAAAATGTGCGTAGACTACAGGGACTTGAACAAAGCCAGCCCGAAAGATAATTTCTCATTGCCACATATCTACACTTTAGTGGAAAACACGGCAGGTTACTCACTGTTCTCCTTCATGGATGGTTTCTCAAGATACAACCAAATAAAGATGCATCCTGAAAATAAGGAGAAGACCACATTCGTGACCATTTGGGGAACATTTTGCTATAAGGTGATGCCATTCGAACTAAAAAATGCTGGAGCAACATATCAAAGAGCTATGGTAACTTTGTTTCATGATATGATGCATAAAGAACTCAAAGTTTATGTTGATTATATGATCGCAAAGTCCCAATCAGAGAAGGAGCATGTACAAGTCCTGAGGAAACTATTTTTGAGATTGAGAAAATTCCAACTGAAGCTCAATCCAGCAAAATGTACTTTCGGGGCTAGGTCGGTAAAGTTGCTAGGATTTGTAGTCAGTGAAAAGGGGATTGAGTTCGACCCAGACAAAGTAAAGGCTGTACAACAATTGCTTCCACCACGCACTCAAAAAGAAGTTCGAGGTTTCCTAGGAAGACTAAATTACATTGCCCGGTTCATTTCACAACTAACTAAGAAATACGACCCCATATTCCGTCTCCTTAAGAAACACAATCGAGGTGTTTGGGATGAGGAGTGCCAGAAGACTTTCGATAAGGTCAAACATTACTTGTCCAATGCCCCAGTACTGATGCCACCTAACCCAAATAGGCTACTGATACTGTACTTAGCAGTATTTGGGAATTCCATGAGATGCGTGCTTGGTCAACATGATGAATCTGGAAGAAAAGAAAGAGTGATATACTATCTTAGTAAGAAATTCACTGAATGTGAGACAAGATATTAACTAATCGAGAAGTTATGTTGCGCCCTGATTTGGACAACCCGAAGGTTGAGACAATACATGTTGTACCACACAACTTGGCTCATCTCAAAGATGGACCCTCTAAAGTACATGATGGAGTCGACTGCTTTAAATAGAAAAATGGCCCGATGGCAAATCCTGCTTTCCAAATTTGACATAGTCTATGTGAACCAGAAGGCAGTCAAAGGAAGTGCAATAGTGAATTTTCTGGCCAGTAGAGCTCTAGAGGATTACGAGCCTTTGAACTTTGATTTCCCAAATGAAGATCTAATGTATGTTGCAACCACTGAAGAAGGCACTCAAGAAGGTCATCCTTGGAAGCTAAACTTCAACAGAGCCTCAAACGCTGTGGGTAACGGAATTAGGGCAGTCCTGGTATCCTCAAACGGAGATCATTATCCCTTCACTAGCAAATTGGATTTTGATTGCATGAACAATATGGCAGAATACGAAGCATGCATCATGGGTATCCGTGTAACCATAGAACGTGAGATCAAAGTGCTAGAGGTATATGGGGATTCTGCACTAGTAATCTATCAACTCAAGGGAGAATGGGAGAAGAAATCCCAAGTTAATCAAGTATCGAAAGTTGGTTCTTGAGTTAATTGAGGAGTTTGATGACATCACCTTCTATTACCTCCCACGAGATGAAAATTAGATGGCTGATGCCCTGGCTACCTTGGGTTCGAAGGTCAAAGCGAACAAACAAGAAGATGTAAAGCCTATCCAGATGAGTATTTATGAGACTCGAACTCATTGTTACAATATCGAAGAAGAAGAAGAAGATGACGACCACCCTTAGTACCACGAAATACTACGATATGTGAAGAATCGTGAATATCCTGACCAAGCAACTGAGAATGACAAAAGGACGTTGAGAAGACTGGCCAACGACTATGTCTTAGATGGAGAGGTCCTATATAAAAGGATAAATGATCAGGTGCTACTAAGATTTGTAGACGCTGTCGAGGTTAAGCAAATCTTGGAAGAAGTCCACGAGGGTGTTTGCAAAACACATGCCAATGGTTTTATAATGGCCAGGCAAATCATGTGATTCGGGTATTATTGGTCCACCATGGAAGGAGATTGCATCAATTACGCCAAGAAATACCACAAGTGTTAAATTTACGGAGATAAAATTCATGCACCTCCCTCACCTCTTCATGTTATGACTTTTCTGTGGCCTTTCTCTATGTGGGGCATGGATGTCATTGGGTTAATTTCACCCAAAGCTTCTAACGGGCATTGATTCATCTTCGTGGTCATCGATTACTTTACAAAGTGGGTAGAAGTCACATCATATGCCAATGTCATGAAGTCGGCAGTCAGCAAGTTTTTAAAGAAGGAGATCATATGTCGATATGGAATGCCAGAAAGGATTATATCTGACAATGCACTAAATTTGAACAACAGCACGATATCAAAAGTCTGCAGTCAGTTTAAGATCAAACACCATAACTTATCACCATATCGCCCAAAAATGAACGGTGCAGTGGAGGCAGCCAATAAGAATATTAAGAAGATAGTGGGGAAAATGACTGAGACTTATAAAGATTGGCATGAGAAGTTACCATTTGCCCTATATGCCTATCGAACATCTGTCAGGACCTCAACTAGGGCAACACCTTTCTCTTTGGTTTATGGAATGGAGGCAGTTTTACCCATTGAAGTCGAGATTCCTTCTCTCCGAGTTTTGGCAGAATTGAAGTTGGATGAAGCAGAATGGGTCCAATCCTAATTTTATCAGCTAAACTTGATTGAGGAGAAAAGGTTGAAAGCCATCCGTCATGGTCAGATGTACCAAAAGCGAATGATGACAGCTTATAACAAAAAGGTTCATCCCAAAGAATTCCATGAGAGGGACCTAGTATTGAAAAAGATCTTGCCCATACAAAAGGATTTCAGAGGGAAATGGATGCCAAATTGGGAAGGACCTTATGTGGTAAAGAAAGCCTTTTCTGGAGAAGCGTTGATTTTAACTAAGATGGATGGCAAAAGCTTGCCCAATCCTGTGAATTCAGACTCAGTTAAGAAGTACTTCACTTATAAAAAAAAGGGGGAGGGAGAGGCCAAGGTGAAAACTCGCAAAGGGCGCCTTGAAACCAAATGGGTTTTGAATTGAAAACCCTGGAAAAGGGCAATTCAAATCTTGATCAAAGATAGGGCATGTGGTAGTCTGGTTATCCCTAAATGAACAAGGAGGAGAGATGCTACGTCTTGGGGCATCAACAAAGTACTTTGGATATTCGAAACACATATCAAGTTCAAAAGGGTCCCCGAGAAGTTAGTACGAAGAAGTTCATGCTATGATATCCGGGGCATCTATTTTCATCTTATTCATTTTGTATTTTAGCAATGTTTGCTACCTTTGATTAATTTATCCAGTTCAAGCTTTGCTCTCAATAAAACTCCTTTTGTCCATTGCGATAATCTTTTTCAAGCATTTTTTATTGAAATAACGATTAATGGACTAATAATATTCAAGTATAGGGAGTTCTGCATATTGCTCTGAAAGGTTTTCTAAAATAGTTAAGGATTTGAAAACAGGACCACTATTCAGAACTAACCAAACTTAGGGGTTTGGAAACATTTAAGAAAAAATAGTCTAAATGGTGACTATTTCATTGGATTTTCTGTTAAAGATACCGGCTGAACAAGAAGGCATGGTAACACATCAGTAATGGAAACTTGATAAATAGCGAGCAATGACAACCTAAGCATTAAAAAGGGATCATTCTCGAAAAATGACATTCTGCATTCATGCAAATATCATTCATACACACCTAAGTTAGGAGCATTTGATTCATTCTGATCATAACATCCTAATTGCTTGACATAAATATAGGCCCATGAAATGGATTTTAAAGGTCATGTTCCCCAGAGAACGGTGTAACAGATCAATGAAACCATAAATCCTATACCCCTGAAGTTGCAGTGAGACAGATTATAGTCATCCAGCGAATCTTATCTCCCTGAAGTTGCAATAGAGCATATTAAAGCCACAAATCTTATCTCCCTGAAGTTGCAGTGGAGCAGATTAAAGCCACAAATCTTATCTCCCTAAAGTTGCAGTAGAGCAGTCATCGTAGCGAATCTTATTTCCCTGAAATTGCAGTGGAACAAATTACGGCTACAAATTACAAATCTTATCTCCCTGAAGTTGCAGTGGAGCAGATTGAATTTACAAGTCTTATCTCCCTGAAGTTGCAAGTGGAGCAGGCTGAAGATAGCAAATCTTATCTCTTTGAAATTGCAGCAGAGTAGATTAAAGCTATAAACCTTATCCCTGAAGTCGCATTGGAATGTATTAAAGCTACATGTTACAAATCTTATCTCCCTGAAATTACAGTGGAGCAGATCGAAGCGACAAGTCCTATACCTCTGAAGTTGCAGTGGGTCGGATTAAAGCTACCATAGCAAGTTTTATCTCCCTAAAGTTGCAGTGGAATAGACTAAAGCTACAAGTTACAAACCTTGTCTCCCTGAAGTTGCAGTGGAGTGAAGCTTCAAATCTTATCTCCCTGAAGTTGCTATGGAGCAGATTGAAGATAGCAAATCTTATACCCCTGAAGTTGCAGTGGGATAGATTGAGGCTACTTGAAGAAGAGAAGAACCAAAGAAGTCGAGATTCAGAACCTGGGAAAATTTGGTCCTTCTTAAAGGTCTTTGCTCCATCATCGTTACACGACAATGAGCAAAGAGAGGCAGCTGTAACGGCCCAATTCGCCCGGGCCCAGACACACAAAAAAATCAAACCAAAATAAAATAATAATAATAAATAAGTCCAATTAAACAGTCCAGATACAACCTAAATTTAAAAACCCTAGGCCCAAACTACAACAGGCCCAAAAATTAAAAATTTTTCAGAAAGCCAGAAACCCTAGGGTTTTTGGCGCTGCTGCCCCATGTGCGATGTCTCCTCGGGCGCACCACTTGCACCTCGTCCCGAGGCCTGGCTTCCCCCTGGCACGCCTTTGCTGCCGTTTCACCAAAACAGTAGGGTTTCCCTTCGTTGACTCGTCAAAGCCTGCAAACAAGAGCAGAAAGAAGCAAAAACAATACAAGGACAAAGCCAAACAGTAATATAATAGAAAACAGTGTAGAAATGGCTATAAAAAAGGCCAAAATCCGATTTGTTTTTTTCTAGAGACAATAATAAAAAATATATATTACATCAAAAAACAAAGAAAAACAAATCTCGAATACACAAAGAAAAGTTTGAAACAGAGAAAAAGGTGTTTTTTTTTATTTTTTATTCGAAATAAATAGTAAATACTACCTATCGCTTCGTCTTCCCCTCCGTCGAACGCTGCCGGCGTCTGAATACCCAAGAACCCCTAGGGGTTCTAATGAGGATTAAAAAAAGGCAATGGGGGTGAATGTATTTTTGTATATTATTCTTTTTAAAACCAAAATCATATTTAGGGTTTTTTTTGTGTAAAAAAAAAAAGAAATAGACTGAAAAGGGCTGGAAAAAGCCGATTTTTTGTACCTCCGGCCACCGTCTATGTAACGCCCTAAAAATTTAAGTATTTATCTTTGCATGTTTTTAGCACAACTACTTGTTTGTTTAAGTGGTTAAGTGATTTGGGTGTGTTTGGGAGTGTCTGAGAAGTCCTGGGTTCAAGCCTGGGCTTGTGCAAAAATTTTGTTTTAGGGAATAAAACCCTTGCCTATAGTTAGTAGGCTTTTAAATTATTGTGGGTAAAGCATGACATAAAAAGCCTGCTGGTCTAGGGGGATAGGGGCGTGTTATCTATGACAGAGGACTAGTGTTCGAATCTTAGTGGGAGCAGTGGAGTATATATTTTGCTGCTGTGCTGGGGGAGGTGTTGTGGTTTGACTAAAACACTGGAGTGGTTGAGAGGAATTCAAATTGAGTGGTTGAGGGGAGGTGTGATCAGATAGAGAGGTTTGAGAAAGGATTTTAGGAGAAAATCAAGGGATGAGGGGAGAGGGAATGTTGTGCCGAATGTGGACTCTGACACTCAAGAATTCGGCCAAGAGTGGTATGCCTCATTTTTGTTTTTCCCTTTGGTGTTTTTCTCTTTTTGCTTCAGAGGCTGAATGTGGTAAGGGATTTTGACATATTCTTCTGTCTCACATTTTTGCTATTTTAGCAACCTTCTTTGGCCGAATATTGCCTCTCTCAAGTGCCTATTCTTGTTTCCTTTCTCAAGTAGTTCTTCTAGTGGCCGAATATACCTTCTTTCCTTTTTCATTTTTTCTTTTCCCTCTGCCGAAACCTCTTCTCCCCTAAACAGATTCTCTTCTTTCTCTCCCTCAAGTGTTGTGCTGCCAATTTCCAGTTCTGATCATTGCCGAAACCATTCTTTCCCTCTTTGCCGATTGACTTTGCTCCTTTCTTTTCGGTAAGTGAGTTTGGCACTTGAAGTTTCGGCTTTTGAGATTACTAAAGTGGGGTTTGTTTAACTATTTTTGGATAGCTTTAAATCGAGGGTGAAGGACTGTGCTAGTGCCGAATCCTTTCACTATTCGGTTCTCTTGCTCTCTTTCAGTAAGTACTATAAATGAATCATTATTCCCTTTCTTCTTTTGCCTTAAGTGATAACTGATAGCAGGTGTATGGCAGTTAAAGAAGGATTCAGGGAACTCCTAATCAATCGCTAGAGGCTAACATTCGTGGGAATCACAATGGTTCGATTGAAGGTAACACTACGCTATGATTGGATTGTTGATTTCGAGTTTCTTTTTAACCGTGAAGTAGGACTGATGGTGGTGTTTGATTGACCAAATGTAGGTTGGTGAGTGCTTGAGCGACTGTTCGTGACGAATCGAAACCAGGTGTGTAAACACTACCCAAATCGTAAACCGGTAAAAGCCGAAAAAATTATGACAATTGATGCTACACGAGCGTACATTCGCTCGTGTGGTAAACTTAGCGCATAAACTATGGGCGTTAGACTGTTGAGGCCATCATGAGCGATTTCGTGGTATTAGGCCGTTTTGGGCCATGTTGGACCGAAATGGGCCGTGTGGGCCCAACGGGCTTGTGGGCCCCACACGAGTAACGACACGAACGTGTGGAGAATATTGGGCCAAGCTGTGTAAATTACATGGCCGAGATCATTTCTGGGCTATGTGGGCCACACGAGCGTGTGGGCCCGCATTATGGGCATTGGGCCCATTTTCACTGTTTGACTGTTATGGTTGCACGAGTCGCCCGAGATGACTGTGGACCTACTGATGGGTCGGTAAGTATACCTAGACCCCAAACTAATAAAATGACTGTTATGCCCCTATGATATAAAATGATTGTTATGCCCCTATGATATAAAATGATTGTATGCTTTATGTTATGTATGACTGTATATGAGCATGTCACGATATATATATTGCATACATGTGTGATATGTCACATGGGATGAGATTATATGATTGGAGGAAGTGTATTGTACTGGCAACTCTGCTGCAAATACTGTTTAGTGCCGCAACCGGTGCTAATTTTTGAAGTGTAGGGATGGGTGGGTGATTTTATCCCCACATGGAGTGTTGGGCTGGACGGAGTGGAGTGTAGAGGCTGGATGGGTAGGATTTCTGATTGCATGCATAAACTGTTATCGTTTTGAAATGGGCTAAGGCCCACACCGATCTCGATCTTCAGTAATGGGCTAAGGCCCAACTGAACCGAACTGTTATTGATTTGGACTTAGGCCCAGACTGTAATTGCATTGGCTATTTACTTATATGGGGTTACACACTGAGTTTTCGTAAACTCACCCTTCTGCTTATCTGTACAGGTAATCCCCAGTCTTAGACGGATCGGTGCTGCGAGGGATTTGGAGGTGGCCACACAACTGCACCTGCTTTTATATTTGAGTTTTATTTCCAATAAATTTAATTTGGGTTTTTGTTATGTAATAAGGCCTCTTTAAGTTTTAACTTTTAATTCGGGATTTTACTTATTTAATTCATATCTGAAAGAAGTAGGACGCGGATTTTCAAAAGATAATTTTTTTCAAAACACCACATTTTCGTAACAGTTGATAAAATCTTCCGCATCAAACCTTGTTTTAAATATAGCAACAAACTAATATGATCGACAAACTGCTAAAAGCAACTTGAGTTTTAAATGAACAAAATACCCTTAAATGTCCGTTATGATCATAAACGAGAACTAAGATAGAACGGGTTTTTCCAATGAAAGTATGTTTTCAAAAAATACTTCAATTTGATATCGCCAGATTCGGCCATAACGTCTAGGCTGGGTTTGGGGTGTTACAGTCTACGGCGGAGCTACGGCAGAGGCTCGCCGAAACCCTAGGCCGAAGCTAGGCTGGACAAGAGGAGAGGAGAAGGAGTTGAGAGAAAACTCTCCTTTTTTTTAAGAAAGGAAGGAAATGAAATTTTTTTTAAAAAAATTGATTTAAATAAGCCCATTAAACGACGTCGTTTAGGGCTGGTCATCATAGCCCTAAAACGACGTCGTTTTTTCCCTAGGATACGCGCGTTGACCCGACCCGCCAGTAGGATCCGTGTGTTTTTGTTTTAGGGGATATTTACGCCCCTGGTCCTTCCGCTTTTAAAGCTGGTTTCAATGGGGTCTCATTCTATTTTTTAATTTTGCCACTTAATTCTATTGTGGTTTCAAGTTGGTCCTCTTGAGAACGGCGTCGTTTTAGGAACAAGGAATAATTTCCCAATTGGTCCCCCTATTTCGTGTGCATCCCATTTTGGTCCTTTTATTATTTATTTTATTCAATTTATCCCTTTTATCTCATTTTAGTTTCGATTTAGTCCCTCATTTTAATTAGTTTATTCATTTTACTGCTTATTTATTATTTCCTTATTTTTGTTTATTTTTTATTTTGTTTTTTTGGGGGCATTTATTTATTTTTATTGTATATTTTTATATTATTATTATTATTATTATTATTATTATTATTATTATTATTATTATTATTATTATTATTATTATTATTTTACCCCAATTTGATTTTCATTCATTTAATTTCCACCATTTGTAGATTTATTTATTTTTTTATATATGTTATTTTATTTATTATTTATTTATTTATTGTTCCTTACTTTTTAGTACTTAAAATTAATTTATTTCCTTTATTGTATATTTTTACTTTATTTAATTATTATTATCATTATTATCATTATTATTATTAATATTATTAGTTTATGTTTGGATTATTGACATTAAAA
This sequence comes from Gossypium sturtianum, assembly GCA_025698515.1. Classification (NCBI taxonomy): domain Eukaryota; kingdom Viridiplantae; phylum Streptophyta; class Magnoliopsida; order Malvales; family Malvaceae; genus Gossypium; species Gossypium sturtianum. Next base: position 62,866 of record JAOWAD010000103.1, on the reverse strand, counting down.
TTAATACATCATCTCATTTATTTGTCTACTTATTATCCTTTTTATATGTATAATATATATATATATGTATAATGTTTATATTCTTCTTTATTTCTACACTTATCATCTATATTATTTTTACTATTATCGTTTACATCATTTTAAATGTTATGTTTATATCACTTTAAATATTATATTTGTTTTCACCCAAATTCGTAAAAAAGGAAAATTTTCAAAAAAATAGGCAATGTTCCGTATTTGAAAAATTCGATAAAATCGTGCCCTAACTTACGGGGTTTCGATTTTTCTCGTTGAATTCGAATAATCGAATATCCTTTTAAAAATTGAAACACGTGAGATTTCAAACAAAAAAAACAAGGGCCAAATTATTCTCAAAGATTCTAAGTGTCACGTCCTAACTTACAGGACGTGACGTTTAGTTACCTCGAGATAAGAAGGTCTTCAATATATTTTTCAACTTATTCAAGCAAATTTTTAAGTAAAAATAACATAATACAAAGAGGGATCGTAGTTTAAATTCTTTCCGAGTTTTCAACTTTCGATATAAAGACATCAAATAATCAATTAGGTACCAATTTTGGGCGTAACGAGGGTGCTAACCCTTCCTCGTGCGTAACCGACTCCCGAACCCATTTTCTGGATTTTTGTAGACCAAAAAACATTGTTTCAATAAATCAAACCTCTTATTAAAACGATCAAATCGCGAGGTGATCCGATCACACCCTATAAAAAAGATTGGTGGCGACTCCAATGTTCGTTTTTCAAAATCAAAGTCGACCCCTTTTACAAAAAAAAAAATGGTTTCGACAACAGGTTATATAAAACATTAAATGACTTCACACTTAAGTAGAAGTTTAAAATTCATTACTAGCTAACTAACATCATTTGTAATACCCCTTACCAAACTCGTTTGCCGGGTCTGGATACCAAATTTCACAATTAAACCCATCGAACATACAATACAGATAAACTTAACTAGTCAAGTGTTATTTAATAACTGAATAAAATATTTTTACTATTTGAACAAATCGAATAAAGTAACATTTACAAATACTTCAATGTAATTGTCTATTAAAAATAATACAATAGTCACCATGAGTTGTTGCTTAAATTGTTCACTATAGAGACTTACTTCAACTTAAATTATATAACAATTTAAGTATACATGATGTATATCGACTCAAGATCATTTAATACTTCAAACCCCCGAGGCAGAGCTTCTAAGGATGCCCCCTCTATATACATTATACCACAGTCCTCACATCCTTATCTGCAAGGTCTGGCTTGTTCCCTTCCAAGCTTTCCATACAATTATCGGTCTTGCATCCAAGGCAAACCACTCATAAGTTCATGTGAACTTAGTGAGGTTTCATACGCTCACCACTACATAAAAGAATCAGTATATGGTGTGTAGGGATTGTTGGAGATAGTGTGTAGCGGATGGAGTAGGATTGTAAATTTGCATATGATTATGATTCTGTATAAGAAATGTCTGTATCTGTTCTACTACAAAATTAATCTGGAATTAATTTGAAATTCTATATTCTTATGAGTTACACACTGAGTTATAAAAAAAACTCACTTTCTGTTTGTCTGACAGTTTCAGGTAAACCTTAGACCTAGGCGAGTCGGTACAATGGGAGCTCGGTTATGTCCACATTTTCGTAAACTCATTTTATCTTAGCTTGGACTTGTTTAAAATTTTGGTTTGAGAGTTTTGTAAATTTTGAACTCTCTGGACATTTGGGTATATTTTTTATTTGGACTTTTATTTTGGGTTTTGGCATGACATTCGATAAAATGTTTTTTCGAAAACGACTATTTTTCTAGAATCAACTGTTTTCAAGAAAACAAACTCAGTTTTTCAAAATATAACATTTAAAGAAATTCCCGCTGCAAGATATTCGATTCATTTAGAAAATGTAAACAAACAACTATTTTAATTAAATAAGTATGACTAACATGTTTTCAAATAAAACGGGCTTTCAAGTGGAAAAGATTCACGCTATTTTAACACTCCCCGATATATACTGACGGTTTAGATACAATGACTTTGTAGTCCACCGATACTTTCATGATATACTTCTTGATGGAAAATAAACATTCCTCCTTGTTTGGGAATTTTTAACCTACAACCAACTCTTCTGATTCGAGATACGATGCCAACCTGTGGGAAGGTATTATATTTGGGTATTTGGGGAACTCAGATGTGTGCACAGCATCGGGATCTACGCTTTACATGTGGGTTGAAGGACCATTCTGTATAACAATGCCATGAGTTGAGTTTCCAAGTAGAGGGGCGTATACATTATCATCATCGCCTGTGCCTTCGTCGTCAATATCATCTGGAACCTCCTTGAGATCGGGTTAATAAAATCTTCACCCTGGTGATCGGAACCATCATCATTATCGAGTCTTTCTTCACCGTCTACATCGGTACCAATCACCAATGAATATATATGTAAATGTGGACCCGAATTATGGTTATTATACACAATAGGAGCATTGTATGGATAGTCGCCCATGTAACATCCTAGGAAGGGCCTATGCATTTTTCAGATCAATTGTATGAAATGACAAGTCTTAAGTATTATGAATAAATTTTTGATACTTTTGGAAACCTAGAAATGAATGAAAATGGAAATGAAAATGAAAATGGAAATGAAAATGGAGATGGAAATGGAAATGGAAATGGAAATGGACATTTTGGAAACTTAGACATTTTGGAAACCTAAACATTTTTGGAAATGATCCAAAATGGAAACTTGAACATTTCGGGAAACTTGGATATATGAGAGAAATAAAGGAGTTTTATTCACATAAATATGTGAATAATAAGAGATAAATAAAGGAGTTTTATTCACATAAATATGTGAATAATAAGAGATAAATAAAGGAGTTTTATTCACATAAATATGTGAATAATAAGAGATAAATAAAGGAGTTTTATTCACATAAATATGTGAATAATAAGAGATAAATAAAGGATTATTTTCTAATGAGATAATTGAGGAGATAATTGATGGATTAAAGGCTTTTATCTTTTAAATAAAAGAGATAATATTATCAAAAAGAGGAGTGGTGGCCAAGTAAAGGACTCCTAGGTGATAACTTTGGCTATAAAAGGAGGACAGGAGGGCTACTCATCAACATTTGCTCCTCTTCCTCTCTCGCCGAAATTCTCCTAGGCAAAACCCCTCTCTGCCGAATTTTCATTAAGCAAAAATCCTCTCTTTTCTTCTATTTTTCTTCTCCGTTCTCATCATTAAGTTTGAATCTTTGTGGATTCTAAGAAAGAGGGCAATCATCCACAACATCAAAAGGGGATCTTTCGGAAATCTAAGGATCTAAGGTAAGGATTATAAATATAAATATGTGGTTAAAGATTATGATTCACGTTTTCAAAGTTAGATCTAATCTAACACGAAGTTATAGGATTTCAACAGGCTTATAAAGGAATCCTCTTCAGATTTGGAATCCCATCATAAGGTAAGGGATATTCGGCCAAGGCATAATTTGTTTTAAGTGTTTTCCATTATTTCAAAACCGAAAATCGACATGGTTACATACCTAGTATTAGCCGATTTCAAGGAAGAGGAATTCTAGCAACTGTTGGGACTTGATTAAATCAATTCGGCAACTAGGTAAGTAATTCTACTTCTAGTAGGATTTGGTTTTAAGACCAAATAGGTTTATTTATATGTTTTAATTAATGGCCAAATATAGGAGTGAAAGATCTAGATCGGTAGATCGCTCTACGGAATTCACGGAAACTATTAAGCGAAAAAGGTGTGTACTCTTACTAACTTTCAATAAATTGCATGGCAATCATTAGATATGTAAATATGTAACAGATGTGAATGTGGCTAAGCACCACAAATGTGGTAAGGAGTACCCAGGTACGTTTCCTACTTTTGATAGGATTGTGAATGTGATATATTTTGAACATGTGATTAGTAACATGAATGAAAATTAAGTATGTGAAATATGTTATGAAATAATTGGGGCATTCGGGATATTTGTGGAGGAAGAAAGTGAAGGTGATGACTACGGTCTCACCAACGTAAAGTGGTGACTACGGTCACATAAAGTGAAAAGTGGTAACTTCGGTTACATCCAGTGAATATAGTGTCTAATGACACAACATAAGTGGGCGATGAGCACGTCGACTGCAGCGACTGCCTTCGATGGTGTGTAGCGGATGGAGGGTCGACTTAGTAGTCCCCGCGGTGTACAGGTTGGTACGGGTGGTGTGTAGCGGATGGACAAATAGGTTTGGGTGTGGGTTGCATCATCCTTTATTTTGTATGAACATGATATTGATATGACTTGTATGCCCGATTTGTTGGAAATTAGTACTATGTACACATTGAGTCAGAGACTCACCTCTGCTGGGGAATTATTTTTCAGTGATGAGCAAGAATGGACCGGGTCGGCAGGAGCTAAAGGTGGCCATGCATCGCTTGAAGAAATTATTTGGAATTTGGACTTTATGAAATTTTAGTACTTTAAACTTTATTTTGGGTTTGAATGATGTAATAAGGCCATAAGGCCCAATTGGATTTTCTTTATTTCTGTTTATTTTTATTTGAATATGATACAATTTATGTTTGATTAAAGATAAGTAAATTTATTTCTTTTAAAATAATAAACCCAAAAATTATTTTGTCACCTTATTTAAGTTGGATTTCCAGAATTTATTAAATAGGTTTCAAATTAAGCCCAACCCAAAACAATTTTTTTTTTTTTTTAAAATTACACAAATTTTCTCTAAGTCATTTAGAACATTGAAAACCGATTTATTTAAGGAACATACCAGATCCGGTTCAAGCTCGTGGGCCGGGTGTGGGGTGTTTCAGCCCAATATCGATGTTGCTCCATAATCGCATGCTTTTACCCACCCAACATTTAGATTAAAGTCAAACCCGTGTACAGAAGATCGCCTATCGACAAACACTCTCGGAACCTCTATATACAAGTTATGAACTCCATATTATTGGTTTGATGGAGTGACATTTTGTACAAGCTCAACATAAGCTAATTCAACGAAAAACTCAACTAGTTCAACTTACCATGTGAGCAATATAGTGCAATCATAGTCTCCACGTCATCATCCTTTACAAGTTTCATCTCTTTATATTTGCACGAATTTGACGAGATCTTGTAGAATAGTCTGGACATCCTCCTCTCACAGCGTCAAGCGATTTTCACATTAATCTTTTGTTTGATTTCATCAAGTTTTATATTCTTGTTAAACATTATCCCTATTTTATGACGCGATTTAAATATACAACCAACATCCCTTTGGAAATAACCCCATTGAAATGGACGTATACGAGGAATTGGTTATTCATATCATTTTAAAGCAATAAAAAATATTTACCTTGCATACAATTTTTAGTTTCTATTAAAACAATGCATACCATTTTAAAGCAATAAAAAAAAACTTTTTATCAAACATTATAACTTGCATCTCATACTATTAATTATCAATATATAGTCACATGATTATACATAATACTAAAATAAAATAAAAAATAATTACAAACTAATCTTATCAACTCAAACTTAATTTTTGAAATAAAAAAAAAATTGATTTCTAAAATGAAAAACAAATATTCTTGATTTTGAATCTTAATTTCTAACAATTTTTTTTTCTCTTTCGTTTTGTTTGGAAATGATAAACAACAAAAAAATTGTTTTTTTTTTAGTTGGGAAGGGTGGTTAAATAGAGACTTTGGTGTTGCTATATTGTCAAGCGGCACCCTTCAACGTCAGCGTTTTTTTCCTTTTAACCTTTTTTTAGCTAATTTTTTTTAAAAAAATTTAAATCGATGCCACCAATATCGTATTTTTTTTTGTATTTAGAGAAAATACATGTATTCTTTTTTAGTGTCCTAACACATTGGTGGCACCACTTAAAAAAATGTTTTTCCCTCAAAATGATTGGTAGATAATTGAGTGAATTTTAGAATGATGCTACTTGTAAAAACACACTATTTTATAATTAATCTACAACTTATCCTATTTTTGTAATATTCTTTTTTGTATTATTTTGATAATAAAAAAACCGATATTGATTTTTACAGTTATTTTAGACAGCTGGATTTGGCTGGCAAGACCATGGTTTAGTGTGACCTATTTATGACAATACCTTAGCTGGAGTAAGAAGAATCTGGTAGGATTTATATATTTTCTTTTAAATGCAAAATGGAAGTTCATTTAAGAAGTTCTCCTATTTTAAGGTGGGTTTGGATGGATGATGTATTTACTTGTGGTTAATGTAAAAATAGCGGTGGCAGTAAGATTAGATACTGTAGTAATACTGTAGCGTGAGACAAAAAGTAAGCTAAACGCACCGCACCGCACTCAATCGCCCATCCAAACTCACAATTAGTGAATTTTGATTAGATATGTATAAAACTCTATTTTTTTATTCAATTTTCATAATCATTTTATATTTACTTATAACACACCTGGATAATTATATTTATTCAAATTAAAAATAATTAAATTTATTTGTATTCTTAAATGAGTTTGATTAAATAAAAATAAAAATTTTATGTATAATTACTTCAAATCAAAATTTATAAATTACATTTCACATTAAATTAAATTTCATATTTAATTTTAAAATGAGATAATGGAATGAAAATGAAGTGTAACAATTTCTCCAATGTGGTCCTATAAAGTCTAAAGTTAGGGTCTTAATCCATTTACCATTTTAAAACACTCATGCTATGTTTTGGTGGGAATATTATTTTTTTTATATGATTTAGTCGTGTTAGTTATAAACTAATTATAATTAGTAAGTTTTAGTCGAAAAAATTTCTTTTACTTATTTGAAAGGATTCTTATTTTGTACAAAAAAATTTACTCATATTTTTAGTTTCAAATTTAAATATATAATAATTATTTTTTATTTTATATTTAATTATTTGAAAACATATATATCAGGGTAAATGATCAGAATATACCAAATTTTAAAAAAATTTACGGAAAATGGCCGAAAAATAATTATTTACAGGAAAGGGCCATTTCCCCCAAAAACGTGTCTATGTCGGTAAGGTTTTTGGGATGAATCAAAGGCGCGTCCACGAGGGAGCGCTTTGTGCCACATCAGCGAAAAACGCGTCCTTGAGGGTGCGCTTTGCTGATGTGGCAAAAGCGCTCCCTCGTGGACGCGCTTTGCTCCTGCAACGGTCAAATTTTTTTGACCGTTGGGCCTCCAACGGTAAAAAAAAAACCTATAAAAACCCCCAACCCTTTTATTTTTTTCACACATTAGTCCTTACTCATTTTTCTCTCAACTTTCTCTCAAATTCCTCTCAAATTCCTTTAAACTTCCTCTCAAATTTCACAATAGTCCTTTAATATTTACAAAAAAACCCTTTTTAAATTTTTTTGATAAATTTAAAAAGATTCGATCGTATTAGCAATGGCCGGAGAATTAATTTGTCTCGACGATAATCACATCTCCGTCGATCAAATGCAAATGGTAAGTTTTAATTTTAATTTTTCAATACTATTTAAAATTTTTAAGGTTTATGCAATTTTAATTAAATTTTATTTTATAATTTTTTAAACAGTATGTAGATCGGGTGTTGCAATGCTATATTCGCAATATGCCTGGTCCGCCATCGCCGTTTATCGAGAATTACCTGCGGGAAGTGGGTTTTTGGCACGTGGCCACGATAGGCCGGAGGTGCAAGTTGGACCCGAAGTTAATCAGTGCATTGATAGAGAGGTGGAGACCCGAGACGCACACTTTTCATCTTCCATGCGGAGAGTGTATTATCACTCTAGAAGACGTGCATTTGCAATTAGAATTACCGGTGGATGGGTATGTAGTCACCGGGTCCGCAACTTCTGGCGATTGGGCCGCCGTATGCTACGAGCTTTTGGGTGCTATTCCAGATAACATTTACAGTGGTCGGATCGAGATAGGCTGGTTACGAGACACATTCCCAGAGCTGAATAATGATTCGACCGAAATAAAAAGAATACGGTATGCTCGGGCATACATTCTTGAGATGATTGGAGGCTATTTGATGCCGGACCTGTCACAAAACCTCGTACACCTGAGATGGCTGCTGAAACTCGTTGATTTTAGAGCAGCCGGTGAATTGAGTTGGGGGTCTGCCGTGCTAGTAAAATTGTATCGGGAGATGTGCGGGGCGACGCGACTGAATAAAGCGAAAATCGGAGGTTGCCTATCACTACTGCAATCATGGGCATGGTTTCGATTTCCATTTTTACGTTCTCGAGTCGACCACCCCATATACATTCCCACTCATAACGAGGCAAATTTAATATTAGATTTTACAATTATTACGTAGATTTAAAATATAATTGTATGTTAAAAATTTGTTTAATTAGGTGGAACTATTCGGTGAGTTATGTTGGAATACCTACATCGCTTGAAGATATACGGCTTCTACTAGAGCAACAGTCGGAAGCACAAGTAAGTATTAAATTTTAATTAAATTTCGTAATAAAATAGTCGTTTCGTATTTCGTATTTAGTATTTAGTTTTTAATATATAACTAATATTTTTTATCATGTTAATATAGTTTGAATGGACACCATACGAGGATCCGTCAATTCGGGCAGTAATTCCGGAGGAGTTCTTGATAAATCGGAACATTTGGCATGTGAAGGTCCCATTGATCAACTATGCCTCCGTGGAGATGCACCAATCAGATCGGGTTCTGCGTCAATTTGGATTCCAACAACCGATTCCCATGGCACTTGAGGTGCTCGATGATGAGCACAAAGTCGACTTACGGCAGTTGCATACGGATTGGCCAAGATATTGGTTAGCGTATATCGAATTGTGGGAGAACCGGTATGATTATATACCTACTCGGGAACCGATCATCGTTCCTGAGTTAGCGTGCGTGCCGAAATACATGCCATGGTTTCGGATCCATGGCAAGCCGTATTTATTGTCGGAAGAGGAGAGGCGACAGCAACTTCATGAACAAAGGGAACGACGGGGCCCTTTAAATCCAAGGAGAATGGGTGATGAGACGGGACCATCAACAACCCGACACACGATCCATCGGGCCCATCAACGGCGCCCGCACGATCCACCGGGCCCAACACTTCACCGACGACACCGACATCACGACCTTTTTCAGATTTTGCCAAAAAGCGTACCTAGCCCTTATATGTATCCTAACCCTTATATGTTTCCTTTTCCCAGTCCCACGACAGGTTAGAATGCATGGCCCGGTTTGAGTCCGTTCCCGACTACTCCGACTGGCCAGCCGATCTTGAGGCCGTCGTCGCATGAGTGATCGCACGAGGCGCCGTCGGGGAGCTTTTCTTTTTACTAGTTTCCTTCGCCTTATGGGATTCAGACACCTCCGCCATGGTTTATGCAAACACCTCCCCAGTCATTATTTTATCAAGGTGGGTCATCCTCCCAACACCCACAACCAGACCCCCTGCCGGAGGAACCAGAATCCTCGTCTGAGGTTCCACAACCCTCGCCGGAAGCTAGAAGAAGGAGGAATCCAACGCGTAACCGTCGACCACCCCATGTGGCACTGATTCCAACCGGCACCAACATTGATTCCGACCGCCATTTTTTTATTTTTTTGTTATTTAATTTTTATATCTTTAATAAAATAAAAGTTTTTTTGTTTTTTTATTGTAATTTAATTTTTATATCTTTGCTAATATAAAAGTTGTTTATTTTTTTATTGTAATTTAATTTTTATATCTTTAATAAAATAAAAGTTGTTTTTTTTTTGTAAATTAATTTTTATATCTTTAATGAAATAAAAGTTGTTTGTTTTTTTTATTGTAATTTAATTTTTATATCTTTAATAAAATAAAAGTTGTTTTTTATTTTTTTTGTAATTTAATTTTTATATCTTTAATGAAATAAAAATTTTATTTTTTTGTTAAATTTTAATTTTTTATATCTTTGCTAAAATAAAAGTTGTTTATTTTTTTTATTGTAATTTAATTTTTATATCTTTGCTAAAATAAAAATTGTTTATTTTTTATTATAATTTAATTTTTATATCTTTAATAAAATAAAAATTGTTTATTTTTTTATTGTAATTTAATTTTTATATCTTTGCTAAAATAAAATAAAAGTTGTTTATTTTATTTTTTGTAATTTAATTTTTATATCTTTAATAAAATAAAATTTGTTTATTTTTTTATTGTAATTTAATTTTTATATCTTTGCTAAAATAAAATAAAAGTTGTTTTTTATTTTTTTGTAATTTATTTTTTATATCTTTAATAAAATAAAAGTTGTTTTTTATTTTTTTTTGTAATTGATTTTTTATCTTTAATAAAATAAAAGTTGTTTTTTTATTTTTTTTGTAATTGATTTTTTTTATCTTTAATAAAATAAAAGTTTTTTTATAATTGATTTTTTTATCTTTAATAAAATAAAAATTGTTTTTTTTGTAATTTTTTTTTATTTTTAATAAAATGAAAGTTGTTTTTGAATATCCTAATTGTAATTTAATTTTTATATATTTAATGAAATAAAAAACGCATACTTTACTTCTATCATGTTTTTAAATACATCTAAACAAAATGATACTGATTTAAATGATGAGACATAACTTTTCATTCTTCCAAGAGACAAAAATGATAAGGAGACTATCAACTATTCCGATTTGGACACGAGCGAGATGTATGGCACTGGTTCCTACACCATCCGCATAACTTCGGTTGGTTGGCCGTTTCTCGGATATCCATATTGTTGCGTATTCTAGTCGAGCAAGGTCGACCTTTTGGTTTGCGCCGCAGTTCTCTATCCGGTAACAGCTTATACGGAGCAAGCGATACAGACGGCCACTTACGTTCATCTGGGACTGGTGGGAATACGTGTCTCCATACGTTGTACATGTTTTCTATTTTATACACTTCGTCGACATAGCTCATGGGATCCAAACAGAGATTCTGACAAGCCGCAAGTACATGAGCGCATGGGTAACAAAGTGCATCAAATATCTCACAGTCCCAGGTCTTATTTCTCAAGTGTACACGATATTGCACGCCAACAATACCTTGGTTCGGTCTGTCAAACTCCGTCACACGAAACCATAGGTTGTCGAGATCGTGACACACTGTGTGCATGGTGTTGGCCCGTGCCTTCCCATTGTTAATTTCTGGCAATATCTTCGCGCACCATACATGGCCTTCTTGCATTTGGCCTTTATAACTCGCTGCTCGCTTCAGAAATAGTGCCGCTAAACGAAAATATGTCTCTCACACAACCGATGTTATCGGCAAATGACGCGATCCTTTTAGAACATAATTTATGCATTCGGCCAGGTTTGAGGTTATATGACCATATCGTAGGCCGCCGTCGTATGCTTGTGTCCACTGTTCGAAAGGAATATTGCGTAAGTAGTTTGCGCCTTCTTCGTTAACTGAGCACAAACTCGCCAACATCTCGTGAAAACGGTTCTTATTGATCTCGTACCCTGCCAATATAAGTTGATAGCGAATATTACATACCACTCTTCAATTAAGAATAAATTGAATATTACAAACGAAATTATATTAATATATATTACATACCCATATTGGTCACTTGCCATCGTTAAGTTGTAGATCGATGTTGCCCGTGGTAGTTGGACGCAACATGCCTTAGGCAATATCGATGGTGTGTGCGATGCCATAGGCTTCTCTGTAGCTCTATTGCGGCTAGTATTCCAGGGCTCCGATCCGATATAACGCATATATCAGGTTGGGGGCAGACATGCCTCCTTAACCTAGATAGAAAGAAATCTCAGTCATCAGGTGACTCCCCCGGTATTGTTGCAAACGCAATTGGAAGGATTCTCCCACTGCCGTCCTGTGCCACAGCTAGTAATAGCCGATGCGTATATCTACCATACATAAAGGTACCATCAATTTGTACCAATAGCTTGCAGTATATAAATGCGTCTCGGCATTACTTAAATGTCCAGAACAGACGCTTGAACACTTGGCATCCACGGAGTAATCGATCGTTGTAGTATGCCTGCCTCCGCTTCAAGGTCCATTATCGCTCGGGACATATCCTCCAAAGACTGACACCACTGCCACACTTCATTATATGAAGCGTCCTACCAACCACGCAATTTTTCCAACGCCTTCTGCTTGGCTATCCAAGTTTCCGGTAAGAGGGCGTGTACCCTAATTGGCTACGAATATTGTCAATTAAGGCCGGCACTATAGTCTTGGGATCCGCCTTCACCGTCGGTATTGTTAAGTCAGCCAACATCTCTGAATCCATCTTCAGATGATCTTGTGAAACACCTGTCAACGAAGTATGTTAAATAATGCAACATTACGTAATATTAGTATTATTCAAAAACCTTGAACACCTAGTGATACTGTACCGGCAACACATGTATGTGGACCGTTGTACTTTTTGATCTCCCACAAGCTTGTCCTTTTCCTCTACGAGGCCATGATTTTCCATGAACATGTACCATCTTGCACTGCACACTTGGCCTCGTACTTATCGAGTTTGGATTTAACCACGTTGTGGTTAACCCCGTTGTGGTTAACCCCGTTCTTGATGCTATATTGTTTCAATGCACCAAGAAAACTATCCTTGTTGGAAAACTCTATACCAACTTCTATTTCGCCCGAATCCAACGACGAACTTGTACGGTCACGCCTTCTGTGTGGTAGTTCAGGAAACTCCAATGCATCATCTTGAGATAGATCAACATTATGCATGTGGGCTGGAGGCGAGTACGCCCTGAATCGCGAATCTTCTTCTTCTTCATCTGAACCGCCTTCAACATCGGTTGGAACAGGCTCTGGTTCAAAAAATAATGCAACTTCTGCACCATCGGGGCCGGGCTCTCGAGGTGGATCTACATCGGACTCATCATCCGACCCACCATCATCTGCAACGAACGAGGGCCCCTCGTTGGTGGATGTCGTAGGGAGTACATTATCCCTTCTTAAACAACTTTCGTAACGTTCCTAATTATATGTGGATTGCCAACCACTAAAAGTTGATGATGTTCCCCAATACGTATTTCTAGCATCGAACGTTGAAGGAAGGATATGCATGTCCCATCCACCAACCGAGTTTCGTGTAGGGGTTGTGTTTTCCATACTACCACCAAACACGGGCACTTCAGTATTCTGCCTCCCACTAACAGAGTGTCGACTTGGGGTCGTGTATTCCCCTCGAACATCAGTAGATGTTGAAGTCGAAGGAAGATCACTTGGCGATGAAAATTGAACATATACCTCAAGATAGGGTGATCCACTGGCAAGATGAGTCTCCACCATTGCCTCCAAGCTTCGAGGACCTTTGATGTCGAATGAGTTATATCTCACGGGATCAACCGAAGCACAAAATCTATACTTAATAGACTGAACTTTCATTGGCGTTGTTCCAAAGATTTTACGCCTAATTCTTTTGCGAAGTTCTGTCAAATCTATGTTCCGATTAAAACCCAGTCGCGCTGTGTTCTCCGATAAAAAAACAACACCATTTTCGGTGTCACAAACCTCACCATCGTAGTAAATAACAAAGATTAATACGCTCACTCATCTTCGCTTTCTATTTTACTTTTGCCTCAATTTCATATGCAACCCGAGAATGAAATTTGGCTGATTTATAGTCTAAGGATTGCCGATCATCAGAGCAAAAGAGCGCCCACGTGGGAGCTTTTTCAAACTTTGCCGATATGGCATCCCGCTTGAAGCGTTTTGGTCACTATTTGTTCGTAAACGCGTCTTCTCAAAATTATATTGCTAGAGACTCATCAGAGCAAAAGAGCGCCCACGTGGGAGCTTTTTCAAGATTTCGCCGACAAAGCATCCTCGCTTGAAGCGTTTTGGCCACTATTTGTTTAGAAACGTCTTCTCAAAATTATTTTGCCAGAGACTACTGTAGCAAAAGAGCGTCCACGTGGGAGGTTTTTTCAGTACTCTTGCTGACAGTGCATCCTGTTTGAAGCGTTTTGGCCACTATTTGTTCAGAAACGTCTTCTCAAAATTATTTTTCCAGAGACTCATCAGAGCAAAAGAGCATCAACGTGGGAGCTTTTTTCAAGACTTTGCGATGATTGATCCTCGCTTGAAAGCGTTTTGGTCACTATTTGTTCAGAAACGTCTTCTCAAAATTATATTACCAGATACTACTGTAAAAAAAATTCAAATAATTTTTATTTTACTGATATAATTTTCCCAAAACCATTAACTTAAAATTATTCTGATTAATTAACCCTAAAATCTAGTATATTAATTTTCCCCTAGAAACCTTAAACCCTAAGACCCTAAAAATCCCTAAATCGTAGCCCTAAAACTCTAAAAACTCATACCCTAACACTAAAAACAACTAAAAAGCCCATCGGGAGAAAAGGGCAAAAGCGCGTCCACGAGGGAGCGCTTTTGCCACATCAGCAAAGTGCGCCCTCAAGGACACGTTTTTTGCTGATGTGGCACAAAGCGCTCCCTCGTGGACGCGCTTTTTTGTTTATCCCCTGAAAATGCGCTGACGTGAACGCGTTTTCGAGGGAAATAGCCTTTTCCGATAAATAATTATTTTTCGGTCCTCTTCCGTAATTTTTTTTTAAAAATGGTATATTTAGGTCATTTAGCCTATATATCAAAGTAGCTTTTTTTTTTACCTCATTACACACCATTAAATACAAAACCACATTGTTGACACGTGTGACATCATATATTGATGCCACCTTTTTTTGTATTTAACAAAATATGATTTGACATGTGACATCAATGATGCGAATGTCAAAATAATTAATTATTTTAATTTTACAAAAGAAATTCTAAATTAAACACTAGTTTTAATTTTTTTTATAAATGTTTCCTTTTTCCTGTTTAATTTTTAAAATGTTTAATTCATTTTATTTATACAATTCTTACATTTATCCATACTTCAAACTCTTGAATAATAAGTACTTAAACTCAATTTTTTTAACTTTTGCAATAATAATTTCAACTGAGTTAAGGTTAATCTTAAATCATGGTTATTCCAAAATTTTCAATTCTTTTGAGATAATGTCACATTTAGTATTTGTATTTTCATAAAATGTATAATATAGTATATGTATTTTGAAAATATCCAATAGGTTCTTGAACTATTAATATGTATTTTATTATGATACTTGTACATTCATAAAATGTCAAATGTGGTACATATATTTTGTAAATGTTCAATGCAATACTTGAACTATCAATATGTGTCTTGTTATGATATCTGTGCTTTTATAAAATGTCTAGGTACATCTACTTTGAAAATGTCGAATGTAGTACCTAAACCATCAACATATGTTTTATTAAAGTACTTGGTGTTAACACTCTTAGTGAATTGCTAAACCAATCAATGAGATTTCAACATGTAATTTTTTTTTTTCAATTCATCAACTCCACATAAATAATATAACATTGTATGAAAAGTTAAATAAAAAAAATTAAAAACATAAATAACTAAACATATAATTAATAAAAAATTAAATACTAAAGTATATAATCAATTTCAGGCCATTGTGGTTTTCGAAACAAATTTAATATTAAATAATAAATCTTATCACAATAATTTTTATGATTAAAGCTGCTTTTAAAGATTTGGGATATCATTATGTTCAACTCGTGATTATTGGCACACAGATTGGGTAGATGGGTGTGTTAGTTATTTTTTTTAATTTAATTTAATTTTTCATATATTGTCATATTATTAACATGAATTGATGATTTGGAAAGAAAGTTTATGTTGAATTTTGATTGGTTAACTTAACAATTCATTAATGGTATTAACACTAAGTATTATAATAAAACACATTGATAGTAATGTATTAGATTGGACATTTTTAAAGTACATGTACCACATTGGATATTTAATGAAAACACGTGTACCATAATAAAAACACATATTGATAGTTCAAGTATCACATTGAGTATTTTCAAAGTACAGGTACTTGGACATTTTATGAAAATACAGGTACCATAATAAAATACATATTGACAATTCATATATTACATTAAAAATTTTCAAAGTATAAATACTATATTAGATATGTTATAAAAGTTTAGGTATTAAATGTGATGTTATCCCTATTTTCTTTAAGTACTTTTCAAATATTATTAATTTTAACAAAAATTAAATCTTTACACTTTAAATTAATTTTAATTTATTAATTTTTAAATTTTATTTTCTAAATATTTAAAAAATAAGATATCGTAGATTTTAAGTTTAAATTTTAATATTCAAAATTTATTTTTTCTTAGATTTTGAAACTAGTTTCTTTCCCATTGCACGGGTTGTGTGTATTAGTTAAAATGCATTTTATTTACTCAAAAAAAATTCAAAATAATTTAGTATAATTTCATACCATTTGGATTGATAAAGAAGAATGTGAATTTCTAAAAATATATATAAATAATATTAGTAAAATTCATGGAAAGCATATATTAAATCAATAAAATATAAAAAAATATTAGTACAAAATAAAAAATTTAAATAATCATATAGAAATTTTTATAGAATATTATATAAAAATATGCCTATAGTAACAAAAAAATGGATGTTATATTTAATTAAAACTAAATAATTCAAGTATTAAGATAAATATTATTTAGCTTTGTGATAATTTTTATATTATATTATATTTTTGAATTTTTGAACTTTGTATTATATTTTTAAAGATAAATAAAAAAATATCATTTAAATTAATTTTTATGAAATTTTTGACTAAAACCATAATTTTGCGTTTGATTATATGTCAACTAAAGTGAATTTCTACGTGTTATTAAATTAAGCTATTTATTCAAGCATGTACCTTATTATATAATATTATGTTAGATATTTATGTTTTTTTAAGCATAAAAGGTGATAAATTTTAGAATAATTTCCTACAAATGTTAAGATAATAAAAAACAATCTTAGAAAGGTAAAATACATTTCGAAATGTAAAATAATAAATGATTTATATATTTTATTTTATTTATCCTAAATTGAAATATTTATATATCTAATTCAATTTAAGAATAAATATTTAAATTGAGGAATATAGTTAAATTAAAATCTAATCTAATATATATTATATTATAAGATTTAGGCTCCCAACTGACGTGGACAACTTAATTTTTTACCATGTGAATTATTCATATTTTAAATTAATTAATATTTTTTAAAATTTTGTGATAAATTAAAAAATAATTATTAATGAAAAAAATAAAATTTTACCCCATTATCCTTTTTTTTAATACAAAAATTATTATGTCATTTGTCGTCAATATAATTTTTAATTTACAAATAAATTATTAAAATAAAAAGATACATAATTTTAGATACATTAAGAAATAAAAATAGTTAATTTTAGTCCTACATTATTAACTAGTAAACATTCTTATAATTCACACTTACCCTATAAATAAGTATCATTTTTTTTACTATTTCATAAACTATTTAGAGTTTCTATTATTATTATATAGTTTAAAGTTATTTCTACATTATTAGTATATAATATGTAATGCCCCGAAATATAGGGGTTAATAGAAATAATTAGCCAAGTAACCTAAACTTAATGATTAAGTAGTTAGTGTACTCTCTAGAGGTTTTAGATTCAGACCATTCCTCTCCTATTTTTTGTTTTTAATTTTCAGCAAACTAAGGTAAAACTTATACTAAATTAAATATTATTTGGACAGTAGCAGTCTAATGGTTAAGCATTATCCTTTCCCCTACCTAAACTAGGTTTGAGCCACCCCGTTCTCAAATCTCTTTTAATTTTTCGGAATCAACACTAAATTAAATATTGTTTGAGGTCAAAATTAAATAAGAAAAAGGCCTTGGCATAATGGTAGCACACGCACTTCTCCCCCCATTGATGTTTAAGTTCAGGCCACTCAACTATTAAAATTGTTTCTCTTAATTCTTTTTAAATTTTCAGCCGAAAATCTTGGGGCAAATTGCCCAAACAACTCTCTAAAAGTTTGAAAACCTAGATATTTAGTTCCTTTTCCTAATTGCATTTGAAGTGGGGTTTTTTTTTTTCAAATTAAACTGAAATTTTGCTTTCTTTTCCCTATTTATTGTCCCTTTTCTTTTCCACCCTCTCTTTTGCAAAATATTTCTCTACATTACTGAAATTATTTTTGCATCCCAAATCCGAAATCAATTTTGGTTCGATCAATTCTTCCTATCGGTTTAGTGAAACACCGTCAATTTCATCTCTAGTTTCGCCAAGAATAGATAAGAACATTCCAATTCTGGTGTCTAAATCTTAAATTCTTGTAAAATTCTATACATGCTAATTTTAAAGAACGATTAAACAATCTTTTAAGAATCTTGCCAAAAATCTCCCGAAATCTTGATTTTCTTGAGATTCGTTATTAATTATGATGTAAATATCGTTTGAATGACCCGGTTTAGGTACCCCAAATCAAACTTGAACATGAAGAACGTCCCTCGAGATCTCAGAGACAAGGGTGTGTTCTTTTACGAGTGAATCGGGGCAGAACCGTGCCTAAGATAGGGCCACACAGTCTGCCACACGTGAAACACCCCACACCCGGCCCACGAGCCTGGACCGGATCTGGTATGTTCCTTAAGTAAACCGGTTTCAATGTTCTTTGTTACTTAGAGAAAATTTGTGTAATTTTAGAAAATTATCGTTTTGGGTTGGCTTAAGTTGGAAACCCATTTATTTTACTTAGAAATCATTTTACTATGGTGACAAAACAATTTTAGGGTTTATTTTGAAAGAAATAATTTTAAATAAACTTTAGTCAAAAATAATTCTTAACATAATAAATTAAAATAAATGTATAAAGAAATCCAACTTGGGCCTTATGGCCTTATTACATCAATCAAAACCCAAAAATAAAATTAAAGTACTTAGTAAAAATAAAAGTCCAAATCTTTAAATTTCTCCTCATGCGGTGCATGGTCACCTTCACTCCCCGCCGACCCGGTCCATTAATGCTCATCACCTGAAAAATATTCCCACAACGGGTGAGTCAACAGACTCAATGTGTAACCAACACTAACATTCAATAGATCGTGCATACATATTCATATCAAACACTTATTCATACAATGTATATCAATGATGATGCAACCCAACCCAAAACCTAGATGCCATCCGCTACACATCCCCGCACTAACCGCACACCGTGGGGACTACTAAGTCGACCCTCCATCCGCTACACACCTTCGAGGCGCCGCATTGCAGATGACGTGCTCATCGCCCATATAAAATTTGTGGCATAGCCACTGGATATAGTTTGTGTCAAAAGACACCAGATTCGAGATAATGTAACCGGTTACCACATTCGATAATGTGACCGAAGTCACCACATTCAGATAGTGAGACCGAAGTCATCACATTCACTTCCCCTTTCTCATAAATCCCGAATGACCCATATTTTTTTTATATCATGCATCTCATACTTAAATTCACATTCATATATATTTTCACATGTTATAAAATAACATATTTCATAATCCTAATGGGAGTAGGAAACGTACCTGAGTACTTTTGTACCACATTAGGGTACTTAGCCATATTCACATTAATATATATATATACATAGATTAAATATTGCCATGTATCATATATAATGATAGTGGGGATTACACACATGATTCGCTTAATGAAGTCCTTGAAATCCCGAAGAACTGATCTACTGATTTAGATCCTTAACTCCTATATTCGGTCAATCATTTAAACATATTAATAAACCTTTTCAACCACAATCCAAATCCTAGTAGGATTTATACACTTACCTTGGTGTCAATTTCCTTTTTGTCCAAATCCCGAAACCTTGCCTTATAAGTCTGTCGAAAATCCTTGAGTCTTAGAAATCCCGAAACTTCGTTGTACTTCTCCTTGTAGTCGACAACTACTAGATCCCGAAGAAAACCTTCCAAATTTCGGCCATGGAATTCTAAAGGAGTTAGATTCCTATATTTCTGCTAAAAGAGAGATTGAAAATCAAATAATAGCTGATCTTACCTTTTGAATGAAATCAAAGAACACCCTTCTCATCACAACAAAGATTCGGCTTTTTGTGCAATTTCTGCTTTGTTGGATTGTGTTTTTGGTTTTGAATAAAAGAGAGAGGAGGCTAGGGAATTCGGCTAGACAAAGGAAAAGAGAAAAGAAGAGGAGAGAACCCTAAGAATTTTGGCAGAGCAGAGAAAAAAGAAAACTGATGAGTATCCCTCCTTCCTTCCTTTTATAGACGAAATTATCGCCTAAGGAGTCCCTTACTTGGCCACCACTCTTCAATTTGATAGCTTTATCCTTTAATTATCATAAAATAAAAGAGTTTAATCCAGCCTTTATCTCATGGAAATTATGATAAATAAATTCCTTTTTGAAAATACTTAAGATAAATCATCATTTATCTCTCCAATTAAAAAAAAACCTTATTTATCCTTAATAGCCGGATTTTAAAGAGGATAAACCTCCTTTTCTAGAAGCCTTGCCGCCCACTCCTTGGCTTATGGAAGCAAAAATAAAACCTCCTTTATTTGCTTCCCAAGTGACTCGAACTCAGCCCAACCCCTTGCAGTGGCGCCATTTTCAGAGGCCCTAAGTGACATCTTCAGCCACTTTTCCAAGCCTGTTTGTGTGTCAAATTTCACAAACTTTTTCTTTTAAGGCCACCTTGCCTTGATTTCCTATTTTAGAATTTAAAACTTGACATTTCTGGTCATTTCTAAGTTTCCTAAAATTTTCGATCGGCTCAGAACTTGCCATTTTCTTACATTTCCAAGTTTCAGAAATGTGTACTTTCCATTTTTGAATCATTTCCTTACATTTCCAGTGTTTCCAAAATGTTCATGTCTATGCATTTCCATGTTTCCAAAAATGTTCATTTCCATTTTCATTTTCATACATTTCCGAATTTCCAAAATATAAAAAAATTTATTCATATTACTTAAGTCTTGTCATTTCGTATAATTAAACCGAAAATGCATAGGCCCTTTCCAGATGTTACAGCTTCTACCCCTTAAAATAATTTCGTCCTCAAAATTTCCTAACTAAAATAATCGAGGGTATTGCTGTCGCATTGTCTCCTCCGACTCCCACGGCTTCTTCCGATCCATGATTGCGCCATAACACTTTGACTAGAGGAACCGACTTCCTTCAGTAGTGCTTTCACATCACGCTCCAAGATCCGAATTGGCTCTTCCTCGTAGGATAAGTCCGGCCTTAGTTCCACCTCTTCAACAGTACCACATGAGACGGATCCGATCGGTAGCGACGTAACATGGATACATGGAATACGCCGTGCATCTCACGCAACTCGTGGCAACTCCAATTGGTATGCCATCGCCCAACTCGCTTGAGCACTGATAGGGCCCTATAAACCTTGGGCGCTTAACTTCCCTTTGCGCCAAACCTCATTACCTTCTTCCAAGGCGAGACTTTCAGAACACTTGGTCTCCCACTTCAAACTCTATTTCCTTCCGCCTAAGGTCCGCGTCAGACGATTTCTCGCTCATCGAGGCTTCCTTCAACCTTGCCCGAATTATCTCAACCTTCTCTTCGGTTTACGCCACTAACTCCGACCTAACACTCGCCGTTCTCCTAACTCACCCAACAAGTAGGAGTTCTACACACTTCCGACCATACAATGCTTCATATGGTGCCATCCGAATGCTAGCTCGATAGCCGTTGTTGTAGGCGAACTCACCTAGAGGCAAATAATCTTCCCAACTTCCTGAAATCCATCACACAACCTCTCAAAGATATCCTCCAACACTTGTATAACTCGCTTGCATCGCCTGCGTCTCGATTGTGGATGAAAAGCCGAGTGAAGTCCAACTTAGAGCCTAAAGCTTGATGAAGTGCCTTCCAAAACCGAGACGTAAACCTTGGGTCTCTATCGGAGATGATTGATATCGGTACTCCATGTAACCTCACGATTTCCGCCACATATAACTTGGCTAACTTTTGAAGAGAATAATCAACTCTTATCGAATAAAATGCGCGGACTTGGTCAAACGGTCCACTATCACCCATACCGAGTCCTTCTTAGTAGGCGTAAGTGGAAGCCCACTAACGAAGTCCATAGTAATTCTCTCCCACTTCCATTGTGGAATCTTGATTGGTTGAAGCAATCCTCGATGGGACTTGGTGTTCACCTTAACTTGTCGACACGCCAAACATTTCCCCACGATTCGGGCCACACTCTCGCTTAAGATCGCACCACAAAATTGTTCCCTTAGATCTCTATATAGCTTAATGCCTCCGGATGCATAGCATAAGGGGCTACCATGCGCTTTCCGAAAAATCCATTGTCTCAACTCCTTGTCCCTCGGCATACAGCACCTTCCCTTTGTAGCACAATATTCCTTCATCATTGACGCCATAATCCTTTAATTCTCCGCTCGACTTGCTCGTAATCTTAGCACTTAGGTCCTTATCACCAAACTGTCCCTCTTTCACCTCCTTCACCATGTACGCTTGACTTGCAACTCGCCAACAAAGCTTCCATCATTATACGACTTAAGTGAGCGAACAAAGCCCTTAAATCCGACACAACCTTCCTACTTAGGGGCATCACCTACCACATTCGCCTTGCCCTGGATAATATTCTATCTATCGAATCGTAATCCTTTAACAATTCCACCCACCTTCGTTGCCTCAAGTTTAACTCCTTCTGAGTCAACAAGTACTTAAGACTTTTATGGTCTGTGTAGATAACTGACCTTTCTCCATAAAGGTAGTGCCTCCAAACCTTAAGGGCAAAGACCACTGCTGCTAGTTCCAAGTCATGAGTTGGGTAGTTAACCTCATGAGGCCTTAACTGTCGAGACGCATAAGCGACCACTTTACCATCTTGCATTAGCACACATCCTAATCCCGTATGCGAAGCGTCACAATACATCACAAAATCCTTGCCTGCCTCCGGCTGAACTAGCACTGGAGCTTCCGTTAACACCTTCTTAAGCTTTTCAAAGCTCTCTTGTTGCTTATCTGTCCATTCAAAGGGTACTTCCTTCCTTAGCAACTTTGTCAAAGTCGCGGCTATTGACGAGAACCCTTCCACGAACCTTCTGTAATAGCTTGCCAAACCTAAGAAACTTCGGATTTCAGCCACGGACCTAGGTGGTTTCCAATCCAACACTGCTTCAATCTTCCTAGGGTCCACTCTTATTCTCTCTGCGGATACCACATGTCCTAAAAATGCCACCTCCTTAAGCCAAAATTCACACTTGCTAAATTTGGCATAAAGCTTCTTCTCCCTTAACACTTGTAACACAACTCGGAGATGCTCATCATGCTCCTCTTCCGACTTAGAATACACCAAAATATCGTCGATGAACATAACGACGAACCTATCTAAATAGGGTTGGAAAACCCGATTCATCATATCCATGAACGCTACTGGAGCGTTCACAATCCAAACGGCATCACCACAAACTCAAAATAGCCGTATCTTGTCCTAAAAGCGGTCTTATGGATATCAGCCTCCTTCACCTTTAACTAATGATATCCCGACCTTAAGTCGATCTTTGAAAACATCGCGTCTCTTTCACCGATCGAACAAGTCATTGATCCTTGGCAATGGATACTTGTTCTTAATGGTCACTTTATTCAATCGATTTATAGTCTATGCACATACGCATAGTTCCGCTTTTTCTTCTTTACAAACAGATCGGTGCTCCCCATGGGGACACATCGGGTCGAATGAATCCACGATCCAACAACTCTTGGATTTGAGCCTTGAGCTCCACTAACTCCTTTGGCGCCATTCGGTATGGAGCGATTGACACAGAGCTGCTCCTGTGAGTAAATCTATTCCAAATTCCACCTCCCTATCCGGGGTATTCTGCAATTCCTCCGAAATACATCTTCAAAGTCCTTAACCGCTCTAACTCCGCTAACACCTTCTTCCTTTCCACCCAACGCACTTACAAAAGCTAAGAACGCCTTGCACCCTTTCTTAACCATTTTCTCACTTTTAATGTCGAAACTACATTAGACAAGTAATTTCTCCTTTCTCCGATCATTACTACTACTCATCCTCCTGAGTCCTTAGTTCCATTCGCTTAGCCGCACAATCCAAAACGGCTTGGTGTTCTACTAGCCACCCATTCCGAGTATAAGTTCAAACTCTCCGAAGGGTAACTCCATTAAGTCACCAAGGTTCACTCCCCGAATCTCTAGGGTACATTCCGAAAGATCTTATCTACCACTACGCTTTTGGCCTAATGGGCTTACTACAGTCATCCGCCTATCGAAGGTTCGTAGTCTAGGCCTAGTGTTTCCACTACACTACATGCAACATAGGAATGGGTCGAGCCCACATCAATTAAGGTATAATAAGGCCTGCAAAAATAAAGAACGTACTGGTTATAACATCCGCGCGTCACCATCCTCCCCCTCCGCGAACCGCATAAACCAAACCCGGTTGCCTTGCCTCAAAGATTAGCAAAGACTCGACCTCGTGTTCCACGGCCTCTGCAGCAGTACCATTACCTCTGTTGCACGAACCACGACCCCGTTGAGGCTCGCCGTCCGCCTCTACCACTGACTGACTAATGGGCCAGCCACGGCCGACTCTCATCCGGTTTCTTGGGACAATCCTTGAGCATATGGTCCTTGGACCCACACCAAAAACATCCTCCCGCTCTTTTCTAAAGACTCCCTAAGTGCTTCTTTCCACAATGCTCACAAGGACGATCATCGCCATCCCAGTACTAGCTTGTTTGATTTCGCGCCCATCAACTCTAGGCCTCTTATGAACCTTTCCAGATGGTCCAAAACCTCTTTTGGGCTTATTCCTATCCACACCGCTTGGTAGAATCCTTAATTCCCTACCACCTTGGCCTTTTCTACCAAAGCAGAGAACTCCCGCCTCCCGATGCGGTGCTATCAACAGCCTCGAGATCGTCCCACACCGGCCCTCAAACGGACACACGCTGCATGCTCGATTGCCACTACTCCCGAGCATAGCGACTCAACCTCGTGAATTCAAAGATTCCGCAAATGACTTGCTCCCTTGCACCACCCCTCTGTAAAAGCCTTTCTTTGCTCATCTCAGATACTGGTTCCTACATATTTCTTCTAAAATGCTTCATTAACATATTCCTGTGTCGATCCTCAACCGTGGCACCATCCCGAACAGCTTAACCACTCACGATACGCTTCATCGCAGCAATAAAGGCCACCATCCCTTTCAACTTTTCCTCGTGGGTCAAATCAATCTCATCCATGATGCGCTCCGTTGCTTCCAACCAAGATCACCAGATCGGGTGCCACCTGCATACTCCTCGAAACATTTCTCGCTCCATTCGCCGGAGTTGCTCAGTACGCACTTTTGATTTCCCGATTTCCTCCTACACCACCCACCAACTCCAAAACTCGCAAAGACACCCTCTACGACACAAAGATCATCCCCCCGTCCGAGTTTGTCGCTCAACACCAACAAATTCGGGGTGGTGGTGGCGGTGGTATCTCATTGTCACCCCTGACCCGATCTAACGGGTTCGACACGCTCATCCTTCCTCTACTCGTCCCACGACGACCACGCCCTCTAGAGCTCATTTCTAACGTCGAACTGATTAAGAAGTTTTATGAATTAGTACTTTTATTTCACTAGATTACCCGCGAAGAAATTTTATGAAAAGAGTTTTAAGAGTGGTTCTTTCGTATACATACACGCATTACGCCTTTTCATTCATTCATACATCAACCAATTATGAACTTTCGCTCATTCGAGAAGCGCTAGTTTTCATTGTTGTTGTTTCTCCACTACCCAGGGGTATTTTCGTAACTTTGTCCTACAGGGGTATTTTCGTAATTTTTCAAAAGAAAAAGTTCCTTGGTGATTTGTCACAAAGTATTTTGGTATTTTTAAATTTTCGGGGTATTTTGAAAAAAAATTTGAAATCCAGGGGTATTTAGGTGATTTTTCACAAATCGGGGTAAATTTGTAAAATCTAATAAATCAGGGTCGTTTCAAAAGTCGCAAAACTTTGAGGGTTCTTTTTGAGAATTGTACTTTTCAAAATGGTGATGTTGCAAAAATTTTGGAAATCAGGGTCATTTTGGTAATTTTGTAAGTTAGGGGTAATTTTTTAATTTCCAAAATTTAAGGTATTTTTGATAATTTGCAAATTAGGGTTTTTGAACATTGATAAAATAATGAAATTTTGGCAAAACTGTTGGGTAGTTGGTCATTTTATAAACCAAGGGTATTTTGGTAATTTTACCACTAGGGGCATTTTTGTATAAATCGAAAATCTTTCGAAAAATTTTGTAAAGATGGTTTTCATGAATTTAGAAGAAAGTTTTAAGAGTTCTAAAACTAGGGTTTTGTTATTTTTATAAAACACGCTAATTCCCTTTCGGGTTTTTAGTTATTGTGTTTAGCCTATGACCGAGTCCTCTTGGTCGTGGTGAACTAAAGCTACGCACTGTGCAGATTCGAGTGGAAAGGAGGTGAGTCACAAGTGGACTCGCTTAAATACCAAGCTCCCACCGAAACCATTCCTAGACATGCGCATGCAGGTTGCCACACCCTAACTCGACTTAGCCATAGGTTTGTTTAACGCTCCTTAAGTCTTATGTGTTTGTGTTTGAGTAGACTAGTCCTAGGGTTCAAGTTCCTATCATGCTATTCTAATGCTTCCATTCCTTTTCTACCCTTCTAACATTCATTACACATAATCACACAAATAGTTAGGGTACTTACCGTGGATCATGGGTCTGAGACTTTAGGTGCCATGCCGTAAAACCTGCTTGTTTCATAAAATATTTTCAAAAAAACTCATTTGGGCTCGCTTTGAAAACGTTTTGGGCCTTGGCCCACAAAGCCCGAGAGTTTTAAAACTGGGCTCGATACTAAATTGAAACACCCCACACCCGCCCACGAGCCCGGACCTGATCTCGTATGTTCCTTAAGTAAACCTAAGTTTCAATGTTCTTTGTTACTTAGAGAAAATTTGTGTAATTTTAGAAAATTATCGCTTTTAGGTTGGCTTAAGTTGGAAACCCATTTATTTTACTTAGAAATCATTTTACTATGGTGACAAAACAATTTTAGGGTTTATTTTGAAAGAAATAATTTTAAATAAACTTTAGTCAAAAATAATTCTTAACATAATAAATTAAAATAAACAGAAGTAAAGAAATCCAACTTGGGCCTTATGGCCTTATTACATCAATCAAAACCCAAAAATAAAATTAAAGTACTTAGTAAAAATAAAAGTCCAAATCTTTAAATTTCTCCTTGCGATGCATGGTCACCTTCAGCTCCTGCCGACCCGGTCCATTAATGCTCATCACCTGAAAAATATTCCCACAACGGGGTGAGTCAATGAGACTCAATGTGTAACCAACACTAACATTCAATAGATCGCATACATATTCATATCAAACACTTATTCATACAACAGTATATCAATGATGATGCAACCCGAACCCAAAACCTAGATGCCATCCGCTACACATCCCCGCACTCAACCTACACACCGTGGGGACTACTAAGTCGACCCTCTATCCGCTACACACCTTCAAGGCAACATTGCAATGACGTGCTCATCGCCCATATAAAATTTGTGGCATAGCCACTGTGATATAGTTGTGTCAAAAGACACCAGATTCGGATAATGTAACCGGTTACCACATTCGTGATAATGTGACCAAGTCACCACATTCGATAGTGAGACCGGTCATCACATTCACTTCCCCTTTCTCATAAATCCCGAATGACCCATATTTTTTTATATCATGCATCTCATACTTAAATTCACATTCATATATATTTTCACATGTTATAAAATAACATATTTCATAATCCTAATGGGAGTAGGAAACGACTTTCGAGTACTTTTGTACCACATTAGGTACTTAGCCATATTCACATTAATATATATATATACATAGATTAAATATTGCCATGTATCATATATAATGATAGTGGGGATTACACACTGATTCGCTTAATGAATTCCTTGAAATCCCAAGAACCGATCTACTGATTTAGATCCTTAACTCCTATATTCGGTCAATCATTTAAACATATTAATAAACCTTTTCAACTACAATCCAAATCCTAGTAGGATTTATACACTTACCTTGGTGTCAATTTCCTTTTGTCCAAATCCCAAACCTTGCCTTATAAGTCCTGTCGAAAAAATCTTGAGTCTTAGAAATCCCAAACTTCGTTGTACTTCTCCTTGTAGTCGATAACTACTAGATCCCAAGAAAACCTTCCAAATTTCGGCCATGGAATTCTAAAGGAGTTAGATTCCTATATTTCAAGCTAAAAAGAGATTGAAAATCAAATAATAGCTGATCTTACCTTTTTGAATGAAATCGGCAACACCCTTCACTACAACAAAGATTCGGCTTTAGCGCAATTTCTTGGTTGGATTGTGTTTTTGGTTTTGAATAAAAGAGAGAGGAGGCAAGGGAATTCGGCTAGACAAAGGAAAAGAGAAAAGAAGAGGAGAGAACCCTAAGAATTTCTGTGAGAGTAGAGAAAAAGAAAACTCGATGAGTATCCTCCTTCCTTCCTTTTATAGACGAAATTATCACCTAAGGAGTCCCTTACTTGGCCACCACTCTTCAATTTGATAGCTTTATCCTTTAATTATCATAAAATAAAAGAGTTTAATCCAGCCTTTATCTCATGGAAATTATGATAAATAAATTCCTTTTGAAAATACTTAAGATAAATCATCATTTATCTCTCCAATTAAAAAAACCTTTATTTATCCTTAATAGTTTGATTTTAAAGAGGATAAACCTCCCTTTTTCTAGAAGCCTTGCCGCCACTCTTGGCTTATGGAAGCAAAAATAAAACCTCCTTTATTTGCTTCCCAAGTGACTCGAACTCAGCCCAACCTCCTTGCAGTGTGGCCATTTTCAGAGGCCCTAAGTGACATCTTCAGCCACTTTTCCAAGCCTGCTTATGTGTCAAATTTCACTAACTTTTTTTTTAAGGCCACCTTGCCTTGATTTCCTATTTTAGAATTTAAAACTTGACATTTCTGGGTCATTTCTAAGTTTCCTAAAATTTTCGATCGGCTCTGTAAACTTGCCATTTTCTTACATTTCCAAGTTTCCAGAAATGTGTACTTTCCATTTTTGAATCATTTCCTTACATTTCCAGGTTTCCAAAAATGTTCATGTCTATGCATTTCCAGGTTTCCAAAAATGTTCATTTCCATTTTCATTTTCATACATTTCCGAATTTCCAAAAATATAAAAAAATTTATTCATATTACTTAAGTCTTGTCATTTCGTACAATTAAACCGAAAATGCATAGGCCCTTTCCAGGATGTTACAACACGGGTGGTTCACACGCCCCTCCATATGGCCATGTCCCATTAAAACCCTAGGTTTTTCTATTCTCACACGGCCTAGGACCCTCCATATGGCCATGTCACCCCTGAAGCTTAATTTTTCATGTCCTCAGACGGCCACAGCCTGTCACACGGCCGTGTACCCTTTCCATACAGTCCAAGGCTTTCCACACGATCCGATCACATTACCGTGTGTCTACTATTTTCATATTTTATAGTTTTTACCTAGAATTATATGTTTTGTACAGATTAGTCCCTGAATGGTCCCTGAACTATTTTTAGTGTTTTATTTTATTCAATTAAACCCCTGATAATATGAATAATGCTAGAATCCACGATATAATTGATTGAATCATTATTGTGAATGCATGATATGTGATTGTTACTTATCTACTTTCATTGTATTTCTGATGAACTGATATTGTTATTCAAAACCATGGTGATACCGATTGCATGAGATACATGCCATTACTACCGTTAAATCGAACATGTAATAATCAAGTTATCGCTACTGTAATTGTAACGACTTGGTTTCTAGTGGTATCGAAAATTACGGTTCTGAAATGTCATTTCCATAAACCGTGTTCATAAATATTAGGCTAGAATAAAAATATAATAAATTTGTTTAATTAATAGTTAACTAAGGTATAAGTGTAATAATCATAAAGCCACTGGTATCAAAAAATCTGATTTCGGGACCCATTTCCATAAATCGAGACCATAAATATTTTTAATAAATATTTAAGAAATTATATTCTAGGAAAATTGAATTATTGAATATTCTTGATGAAAGTATATGTGAATGTTTCACATCGTTTGTAAGATCCTCGCAACTCAAATCCGGCAAACCGAGCCAAGTAAAGGGTATTACGCTTATGACATGTTATAAACATAATAATCGCTACTATATATACTTGATATAAGCACGTTAATGCTACAGCACTTAACTGTTATAGCATGTCATGTTGCATTGCATGGGTGAGACATTTGAACGGAGGAAGTAGTCGGCAGTTCATCCGCTTTACTGGGTTTATCCACAACATATTCTAGTCAAGAATCATTTGCTCGACCAATGGTTTATCCACAACGTATTTTAGTCTCAAGTCATATCCGCTTCGATTAGTGGTTTATCCACAATGTATTAGTAGCTTTTATCTGCACAAATGAATTGTTCATCTACCAAGATTTTAGTCGACGGGCATCCGCTCGACTTGGGTTTATCCACAACGTATTAGCGCTTTTATCTCGCATTGATGGATGGTTCATCCACCAATACATTTATCATTAGCGTAAACATCCGCAATGATCAGTGGTTTATCCACAACGTGGTGTAAAGGTAAATGAGTTATGGGGAACTCCTACAATGATGTGTAGCGGTGGGGTAAGACCTTTTTACTGTTAAACTGAACTTGCATTGTATTCATAAGAAATTACATGGCTACGAACATTTAAATATTTGTTGATTAGTTTATCTGAATTATCGATATTCTGTATTGCTAACTAATTGTGATTTATTTTATGAGTTTATATTCTGCATGACTTGTCTACTATTTGCACTGGTTCCCTTGTGACAGAACTCACACTAAGCTCCATAGTTCACTCCCTATTTATTTCAATCTTTATAGAAAATCCACCATGTTAGGATGTGGACGCGACATACGGAGGGCTCAAAACATTTTAATTTTATGAAAGTATTATTAGGCTTATATTTTTTTTATAATTTTTTCTATTTCATAATTGTACTATTTTATCTAATTTGTGGCATGGGACTCATATTTAGGGTTCATTTAGCATGCATAACATTTAAATTAATTTTAAAATATTGTTTTTATTTAATTAAGGCTTGAAATATAGTTTTATTAAAACCAAGTAAAAATCACTTTTTCTCTTTTAGATTAAAGTTAAAATTGGAAGTAATAAATGAATGGAAATTTAACTAAGTTTTTCTTAAAGAAGTGACCATTACTTAGGAAAGTTAAACTAAAATATTTTTTATAACTCGCCAGCTTTTCTGAAAATAAACTAAATTTTCTTCTAGAATGAATAAATGTTTTAAATTGATTGTTTAATAAACCTCGATCGTACTAGGCCATCTTGGTGGCCGATGCAATCTCCCGAATCCGGGTCTAACATCTAGGTCGAGTTTGGGAGGTTACAAATAATATATATTATATGAAAGAGATAAACAATAATCTTTCTATTGGTTTGAAAATAACCCAAAACTTTTCTAATATGGTGGTGATTCCAATCAATAAAATTTTGCAAAGGTTATATGACATTTTGAAAAGACACTTATTGTTATGACCTTTCTGAAATGACACTTAATGTTATGATATTTTTGAAACGACACTTTATCACATTTTCATAGTGTTATGACTTTTATGAGGTTATAACTTGTCTGAAATGACATTTAGTGTTATGACTTTTTAAAAATGATACTTAGTCACATTTTTACGGTGATTATATGTCACTCATATTCGGATGCAAAAATATACAATACAAACTTTCATTTGTTTTCTTCTCTTTAGTGATTTTTGACATTATTAAATTTTAAATGTGCAATTATTCAATTCAAAATTTGAGTGAAAAAAAGATACAATATAGACTTTTGATTTTTGACTTTATTTAATTTAAAGGTGCAATTATTCCATTCAAAGAAGTAAGAAAAATTACTCCTCAAGAAAAATGCATTGTATTATATCTTAGTAATAGTATTTCTTAATTGTGATGTATCTTGAAAACACTCATATATAATATTATTAAACATATTAATATAAGACGTGGTGTCTGTTAGTAAGTCAATGTTTGTAAAATTAATAAAAGGTGCATTAAGATGATGCACGCGTCTTATAGTAAACCTTGAAAACATTTGTAAGTTGTTGCAATGATAATTCCCACATTGAATCAAGCCACCATGGAGTGATCATGATAAACTAGTAAGAACATGGATTTCCATCCAATTAGTACATGAACCTAATTCCTTAGGCATTCACGCGTACTAAGAATCGTGTAATGTTTGACCATCATTCTAACTTAAGTAGAGCTCCGTGAGAAATTACTTAACTAGAAGATCTTGAGTGTATAACCATCAACTCAACACCTATCGCATCATGCACCACAAATGAGTCATTGTGGGACAATCTCATCTAGTAGCATGCTTTGACTAGTTGTCCTCTTTTGAAGATAGAGTTTCTTAACCTATCACATGATAATGTCTACCACAAGGGCCAATCCAATTATGATTTGTTCATAAGAGAATTCTTCTTACTTTTAGGAAATCTTTTAGTGAAATCCACATAACAATCCTACCGTGGGGTAGAGCACTTGTCATGCCATCACAAGAGACCATTGATGGAGACCGTAGGTCTTGTTTAGGGACCTTTATCATTCAATATTTTAAAACATGCAATGTTTTTATAATTTTCGGTTTCAAACATGTATGATCAATATATGCATGACATGCAATGACAATTTTATAATATTCACATTCAATTATTCGCAAGATTTAATCAAACAATTTTGATTCTCCACAATTTTCTTTCAAGGGAAAAACTGAATAAGTGAATGTGAACCGCACTGTAGGTTCCTGAAAGGGAGGTGAGTCATATTTGACCACTTAAAAACTAAGCCTTTCCTTGCCAGATCTAATCCTATACACGCACCTTCTCATTACCAAACTTCTTACAGTAATCGAATAATCTAAAGAAGTGAATAGAACAATACAACACATATATTTTCTCATTACCACACTTCTCATAGTAATCGAATAATCTAAATAAGTGAATAGAACAATACAACACATATATTTTCTCATTACCACACTTCTTATCTTTAATAGATCAATTGTGGATCATCTCATACATATGTATCACAATTATATCATAAATAATTATTAAAAAAATATATAAAGATATGGGTAATAAAATAAAATTTTCAGCCAATGTTTTCATGGTTTTATTTCTAGAAATAAATGAAAAACAAAAAACAATTACATAGTTTTTTGCCACAAGGCATTCCTTGTGTCTTCAACCACTACCGCTCCATCTTCTCCTCGTCATGGACTCCTTTTTGGAGAAATTACATTTATGTCCTATGTCTATTTTTGGCTCACAAGAATTCTATAAATAAAAAATAATTCTATGTGGAGATGATATCCCACGGTCTATTTCCTAAGAACCACAACCTTGGAAAAATTAATAATTATATAATAAATATATATAATATTGCATTCATTCACATACATTCCCCTAAACTTGCGAATAATTACAAGAATACCACATCTTATCAAATATTAATCAAATAAGATGAAGAGAGAGATTTGGTCTATATTTACACCATAAGAATAGCACAATCTGGGGCTCTGATATCAATTGTTGGATAAATTCCAATTTAAAAATGGTTTTCTTGCATAGTAAAAAATTAAAATTTTGAAAATCGACCCGGTTTGTGATATTTATAATAATAAACCTTAACCAAATTTGTACTTGTGTTTTCGGCTTAGCAGACGTTCGTTGTTCTTAGCTTTCAACCAAATGATCTTCTTCGCTATTCTTATACTACGAACTGCTTCAAGTGTGGACTCAAACCAATTGAATCGAAATACCGAACTAGAAAAAGTTTTCTCTCCTTTTGGGGTGAAAACGAAAATTCTCTCTTCTTAATAGAAACCGATAGAATTGTTATTCCAGGAAAATATATGTAATAGTTGATAATAAATTCTCTCTATTTTTCGGTAGAATAACAATCTCTCAAAGTTGTGTTAATAACTCTACCGGTGCCATCTATTTTTAAAAAGAGAATGCAGAACTCTTTATTATACCCCTATAAAACACTTGTTAACTTCTTGACTCTGCTTGTGGTAGTGTATCAAATATTTTCTTATTTTATTATAATTTTAATTATAAAAACTATAAAATTATTATTATTGTGTCTTTTAGCACCTTAGTCAAACTCCACTTGAACCAACGAAGTTAGGAAATTTTATGGAAAGATCAAATTAAGTTGTATATTTTTATAAGAGTTAAAATGTAATTTTATCATTTTAATCATTTATATTTTTATAATTTTTAAAGGATTAAATTATAATTTCATTATTTTTAGAACTTAAAAGTAGAATTTTATTATGTACAATTTTAATTTTTAAAAATTTAAAAGATTAAAAATAAAATTTCCCGTTTCAAAGGTGGTGTCGCCCCTAACTTAAACAAACCATTAATAGTTATGAATACTTGGCCAAAAGAATATCGCTGCCAGAAAGATTCATTTTTATGATTACCTCGCCACCTATCCGAGCCCCAAGGTGTAATAATTCAAATAGAAAGTATTTGAAGAAGTAACACCTAGTTACCTTGTCACGCTCACAAATTAGGTTAAAATCTAATTAATCGATCGGAGGTCGGTTAATGATTTTTTAAAAATTTGGTTATCAGTTAATTTGGTTCTAAACCTAGTAATTAATCGAATTAACTAATTAACCGAAATATATTTATTGTTTTCAAGACTTATGTAGTGTTTAGTTGTTGACTTTTAATACTTCTGTAGTGTTTCTAAGGTCTTATTTGTTGTCTTCACCTCATTTAAAATTTTTTGAATTATTAAATAAAAGAAAATGAACATTAGTAATATAATTTTTTTATATTTTTATACTTGTTGTACAGGCCCAAATTTGCCCGGGGCCCATTAGCAAATAAACCGAACAAAAAAGTAATAGTCCTTTTTCTTTTACAACTAAAAACCCAAATCACAATCCAAATGGCCCAAAACCAAAATCACCAAACCCAATTACAATTCCAAACGACTCCAAACCCAATAAAAACCCTAAAGCCCAAATCACCTGAAACTTAAAACCAAACAAAAACCCTAGGCAGATCTCCAGTCACAAGCACGCCCATACACCGCCACGTCCGCACACCGTGCACTCCGCAGCCTCGCCCCACGTCGCCTGCACTGCAAAGGACAAACAACTACAGTAAAAATAACAAAAATAATGTATTTTATATTTTTCCAGCTATAAAATCGAAAGAAAAACCTTTGTAATCTTCTTCTACACAACCAATACAAAAGAAACAGATTAAAGATTTGAAGGTGATTTTTATTTTTTTTGGTTTCAAGTGCTTATTTTTCTTTTTTTTGCATTTTATACGAATAATAAAGAGGAAAAAGGGGAGAAGAAAACACTTCGGGTGTTCGGGATCTCGACACCGTGAAACCGAGGAAGTCACCTCCGAGGATAGGTGGCCGGAAACCGAAAGGTTTCTTGGGTTTTCAGGCATTTTCGCTAATATTTTGGGGGTTTTGGTGTCAGATTTGGGCTCGAGAGGTCGAAATACTAAAAGTAGTCCCTTTTAGATTTTTTTCGCCACCGTGACTAGCGGCACCATCACCGGCGACCAGCGGCCGCCATGGTGGTCCGACGACCGGAGCATGGCTGGCCTAGGGGCTGAGAGAGAGAAAAGAGAGAAGCTTTTCTGATTTTTTTTTTGGAGAAAGAAGGAAGAATGAATTTTTTTTAAAAAAAATTGACTTATATAGCACCTGTAAAATGACGTCGTTTTACCCTGGGTGCTTTTGCGCCAAAACGGCGCCATTTAGGCCATGACCCGATCCGACCGACCCGACCCCCTAGGATCCGCATGTTTTTTTAACGGAAGGGTTATTTGCGCTTTTGGCCCTTCCGCTTTTTTGACCATTTTCAATTTAGTCCTTTTTGTTTTATTTCATCTAATTTTGCCCGATAATTTTGTTATTATTTCGCTTTAACCGCTAAATAGAACGACGCATTTTGGAGGATAAGGGAAAATTGCCCTTTTACCCCCTTCTTGTTATTCGCGTGTTCGGATAGGTCCTTCTCCTTTCTTTTTATTTTTGATTTTCCCGGACTTTTGTTTTAAGTTTAATTTAGTCCTTTTTAGTTATTTTTTGCAATTTTATTATTATTATTATTATTATTACTATCACTATTACTATTATTTTTACTAGTATTATTATTATTTTTTTTATTACTATTTTTATTATTATTATTATTATTTATTTTTACTATTATTATTCGCTTATTATTATTATTATTATTATTTAACTGTTTTTTGCCTAATATTCATTCATTTTTATTTATTTATCTGCTCACTATTAAATTTTTAATTTTTTTAGTTTCCATTTATTTACTTACTTGTTATTTTTTTATATAATTAGTTTGTATTTATTTATTTTTTTATTTACCTTTTCATTTATTTTTGCTCTTATTATTGTTATTTATTGCGTTCATTATTATCCTTTTTAAATCAAAGCATATAAATTAAATAAAAGCTTATTCTCGAGAATTCAAAAATGTTGTGTCCTAACTCACTGGATGTGACATTTTGTTATCTCGAGGTAAGGATTTTTAAAAATAAAGGCAATATACTGTATTTGGAATTTTGAGAAATTGTGCCCTAACTTACTGGGTTCCGATTTTTCATTTGACCCAAATAACCGAATATCCTTCTTAAACTTAAATGCATGAGTTTTAAAAGTCAAAAGACAAGCCTAGTTTCAAGGATTTGAAATGTCGTATCCTAACTCACTGGACGTGACGTTTTACTGCTTCGAAATAAGAGGGTCCTAGCACCCAATTTAATTTATTCGAGTTTTCTTTTAAATAAAGAGGATCGTATTCTAAAATATTTTCAAATTTTCGACATTAAGACATTAACTAATCAATTAGGTACCAATTTTTGGCGTTACGAGGGTGCTAATCCTTCCTCGTATGCAGTAATCGACTCCCAAACTCGCTTTCTCAAATTTTGTAGGCCAAAATCATTGTTTTAATAAATCAAAATGTTTTAATGATCAATCTCAAGGTGATCCGATCACACCTCGAAAAGATTGGTGCCAACTCCATTTTATGTTTTTAAAGTCGACCTATTTTTCCCAAAAAAATGGTTTCGATAACTTTGGCGACTCCGTTGGGGACAATAAGAGAGTCAAGCCTTAAAATTGATTATTTTCTCGTCTTGTTGTCAAAAATTGAAAACTGGATTTGAAAAATGACGATCCTTTTATTGCATTTGTTTGTGTTATTTCATATGATTGCCGTGGGTTTGAGTCTCGTAGAATATTTTCGCATCATATTGCATAAGGACCGCTTTGGTCTTACCTCTTTTAAGTGGGAGTGAGAAGCTACTCCTTCGTGAGGTTTTCACCTCCGCAAGGATAGTGGATCGCTTTGGGATACATCCGCACTCCTATGTCTTCGTGAGATTTTCATCTCCAGTGCAGCCATAGGGAAATGTATTCCCCAATCGAACTCGGTTCAGATGAGCCTATAATGGGTGAGGATCGAGGAATCGCTAGTTCGGTACCTAAACTTTAGAACCAAACAAAGCATGTAGAAGATCCTAGAAGCCCACCCTAGATAGCACTGCGCCAAACCCTAGAGGTTACCCAGATAGATGCTTGATTCTCTTTCATTTGCTTTGAGTTTTGTTTTTTGTATATTGTACTTACTTATTGTGTTTTTACTATGTTTGCATGTCATTTCATATTTGAAAGAGTGTCGATTCACGTTCGATTACTAAATTAGAGAGCTTGTCATGGAGAACAAATTTCTTGATAAAGTGGAAAATAATGCGGTTGTCCGTATGTGGTCAGAGAAAACGCAATTAGAGAAAAAGGATAGTGTAGCCGAGGGGTACACGTCAGAATTATGGGACTACACCCGTATCAGCGTGACGCAAAATAACCACCAGGAATTAAAAGAGATATGGGATCAGTGGAACGATGAGACCAAGCAGTTGTTCTACTATAATTATGGGGATTTGCCGTATCTACTCGACATCAAGGTAGATGAGCATTTATTCCGGCCCTCGCTCGATTTGGAACCCCGTGATACGCTTACTTTACCTTTGAGAGGGTAGATTTAGTGCCCACTGTGGAAGAATATACAGCCCTACTGCGTTGTCCAAAGGTTCAAGTCGATAAAGCTTATTCTAGAGCCGTTTATGTCCTGACCTTTTGGAAGAAATTGATGAACATTACAGGAATGAGCGAACAGTGGATTACAGCTAGGATCAAGCAAAAAGGTGAGTGTAAGTGCATCCCATGGAAGAATTTGAGAGATTTGATTCTAGCGCATCCTGATACGAAAAAGAGAGTCGATACTAATGATATTCCCTAGGGCATTAGGGAATATAGATGAGGCGGTCTCGGATCTCTTTGATCGACTTGATAAAGGGGTCACACCTGTTCCTGCAATCTTGGCCGAGACATTTAGATCTTTGAATGTATGTAGGAGGGCCGGTGAGGGCAGATTTATAGGATGCGCGCAGTTGTTGTTAGCTTGGTTCCACAGTCATTTCTGGAAGGTGGATAAAGTTTCTTATTGGGTTTTCTCCGGGAATTACTCCCCATTAAAGGAGATAGTGGCCACGCCAATAAGGGATGACATATCGAGGAAAATTGGATAGCACTCCTCCAAAATCCCCGAAGAAGACGCTCAGTGAAGAGTTCCTTGGTTGTTTCTGATGAAATTCTTTACCGATGTGGGAGTTTTGACTGGTCCCTTTGCTTGGGATTTGGAGAGCCGTTGGGTATGCTCCTTTGCTCGTATTGAGGTAATACAAATAAAGACAGTTCATACCAAAGAACACATGGGCTAGCTCAATGTGAGTTTTCGTGCAGGGAGATAACTACAAGAAAAAGGTAAAAGAGATTTTTAACGCTTGGAATCGACTCTGCGTCGATTGAAAAGGTCGGGTAGAGGTTCAATGACGGCTCCCGAGTATAGTGGATGGTGGAGTAAAAGAATTAATGATAATATCCCCGGGCCGAATTTAGAAGGCGCCGACGATTGAAGAGTACTTACAAGTGGTCCCGTTAGAACTAGAAATTATAAAGCAAGACTTGAGAGGAGGAATTTGGAACTTGAAAAGAAGATAGAACAATTGGAGGAAGAAAAGATGCATTTAAGGTTAGATGTTTGATGTTCAAAAGCTAGAGGCCGAGAAATTAAGGAAAGGAAAGAATAAAGCCGAGGAAGACTTGGATAGTTTGAAGACGGATTACAAGAAATTGTGTCTATCGATGAGAACCGCTGATTGGGAAAAACGTCTGAGCAATGGCGACAAGAGATCCAAGAAGAAAGGACCAAAGTCGATCGGTGGGAGAGAAAATTCTGGAAGGCCTGTGTACAAGAAGAGGCCCTAGAAAGGAGTTTGCTAGAAACCCAAAATGACAAAAGAGAATTAAAGGCTAGAGTGGCGAACTTGAAAAACTACTCCATCAAGATAGAAATCGTAATTGAAAGTTGAGGCAAGTTTGAACAAGATTGAAGAAATGAAAGGAAAGATAGAAGAACTAGAGTCTGCATTACAAAACTGTGAGCTCCGGGTAGAGCTTCTTGAGGTAAGTGAGAAACATTGGAAGGAACAGCTTCACCATTCTCAGAATCAAGTTAGGAATAGGTTATATTATGGGAGAGGCCGTGGCTCAAATTCGGGAGGTAGCCGATCATTTACAGACCTTGGCAATTCAGGCTGACATGCTAAGCGTGAAGTATGAGCTAGAATTAGATCGAGGTCAAGAGTTAGCTTTGTTGCTTAGGAAAGTTAAAACTTTGAGCATTAGGGCAAAGCCATATTTGTAATCCGTTTTATGTAAAGAATTTTGTTTTCTAGTAAAGTTTTCTAAATGAAATTGAATCAAAATCGACGCCTTTTTGCATTCATTTCATGCATTCGCATTACATCACATCATGTGCATTTAAATTTCATGAAAAGATCCTAATTGGTTAAAATCATTTCAGAGTTAATCTGGAAACCAACAAAAACTTACCAACCAAGCATCATTACGGTACCTGAGCAAAGACTAAAGAAATGGACCAAAGGTTGGAGAGATTAGAGCAAATGCAAATACAGATGCTATAGAAATTGTCCAAAATTCAACAAGATATAGAGAATCAGATGCTAGAATTTCAAAGAAACATGATGAGCCAGTTAACCCAGATGCTAACTGGAGGGTTAGAAAAGGAAAAAGCCATATGGTTGATTCCGGGGACGATAACGAGGACTCCGCTTATCATCCAGGCCTAACCCCCAACAAACACCCAAGCACAACAAAACGTGTATCCACAAAGGGTGTCTATTAACATCAGACCCCAATACCAGACCGGTACATCGACACTGTGAATTTCCCGGCTGTGTTCAGTTCTAGTCCAGGATAACCTAATCAACCCTATTTTCCTTGATCTAGATGATCTAGCGAAAATAAAAAAAGGCAAGAGTGGAGCTCCCAAAATAATTTGAAGATTGTTACAAACGGAAAAGGCAAGAGAGGAGCTCTCAAATCTATACTTTAAGGGCCCTGAAGAAGAGGGAAAATGAGGCTAATAATGCGAGTATTATGATAAAGGCTATCCAAAGCCGATTATCGTAAGCCAGCCAAGGACGGCAACTATTAGCCATCAGGTCCCTCCAAGGCAAGATTCTAATCTAAGACCAAACTCAGAAAAACTCCGGTTCATGTCCATCCCGATCACGTACAGGGAGTTGTACCAAAGTTTGTTTGATGCACATATAGTATCCCTTTCTACCTAAAACCTATACAGCCTCCTTTTCCCAAATGGTACGACGCGAACGCCCAATGCGAGTACCACGCGGGAATCAAAGGACACTCGATTGAGAACTGCACCACTTTCAAAAAGATAATGGTAATTTATTTTAAGAATAAATTTTATTTTCTGGAAAAAATTTCTAATTTTCGGTTATAGAGAAAATTAGCATTCCCATTGAAGGTTAATAAAAGTTTTCATTCAGTGCACTTGGTTTATGTTGTTTGAGCCCACACTCAAAGCAATTCAGGGTTCGAGAATAGCAAAGAATGTTATTTGGTAGAAAGTTGGGATTGACTTTAATATCCTTATACAAAGCACATGTATAATTTCGATTAAGGGTTTATTTCTATAAGTATCACAAAGGATCGATTTTAAGAAAAGTTTTAAACTTTTGTTGTGACTAATAGCTTTGTTTTCTATACTGATATTTCCAATAATCGGTATCAAAGCTAGGCTGTGCTTGTTTATAGTATAAACCGATACTGAATTTTCTCTCTTTCTCTCACTATTTGATTAAATGTCACAAAGGTTGTGCGTGTTGCAAAATCTTTTGAATATTGTCTTAAATACAAAGAAAATTAATAGATGGACATTTATTTTTCAGTTAAAATGACATCAACTCCCTTTATTAATATCTCTACTAAGAACAAGCTGAATGGAAACAATTATAAGGTTTGGAAAAGAAATCTCAACATTTTCCTAAGTTATGAAAAACATAAGACAATCCTTGATACTAAATGCCCTCCAGCTACCCAAATTGAGATAAGAAATCGTTGGCGAAATCGATGAAATAGCTCGTTGCTACATACTAGAAGGCGTTATTGGTACCTTACTAAAGCAACTAGAGAGTTGTGATTCCTTCAAAGTGATGATTGAAAACTAGAGGACATGTTTGGAGGCCAAGCTATTTTAGCTCGACGATCATGCGATAACTAGTTTGATGAATGCCCAATAAAAACCCGACACTCGGTTAAAGATAATATGATCTCTCTTATGAGCTACTTTACCAAGGCTAAAGATAATGGGGTCGAATCGGACTTGAACCCACAAATTGAGATTATGTTCAAAAGCTTATCGAAGGTCTTTCTTGGCTTTAAGGCCACATATAACCTCAAGAACTAGTAGTTAATACTTACACAACTCATGGGAACTTTAATCATATGAGTTGATGTTGAATGGTGATCAACCTATCTGCAAAGAAAAAGTTAACTTAAAGATTGTTTCTTCCTCTAAATGGGAGTGAAAGCAAGCAATAAGAAACAATGTTAAGTCCTCTAGGCCACAGAAAATAGAAATAAAGAGAACTAGGAAGCCTAAAGACTTATCAAAGTTGTGTTTCTTTTGTAATAAGATAGGGCACATCGAGGTCAATCAAGCAAGAGTGGTATGACTACCTAGCCACAAAAAGCAAAGGTATGAAACTTTTAATGATTGAAACTTGCTTAGTGGAAGATTTAATAGACCACTGGGTCATTGATTTTGGAGCCAATAACCACACTTGTGCTTCTTTTGTAAGGACTCAAGGAAACAAAAAATCTTAAAGATAAGAATCTTTCATTGCAAACCGATGGGTGGGTCAAATGTTGCGGCTGAAGCAGTGGGAGATGTATATCTTTATTTTGATAATTTTAGGAAGATTGTTTTAAAAGATGTTTTTTATGTACCTAGTTTCAGAAAGAACTTAATTTTAGTTGCTTATTTATTTAAATGCGGCTTGATCGTGACTTTTATTAATAGTATTGTAATTTTTTAGAAATTGTTCCCTCATTTGTAAAGGATGGATGCAAAACAATATCTATTTTATCAAAGCAAATATGTACACATAGCTAGAAACTGAAATTGCAAATAAGAAACTTAAAACTTCTCACTCTAATGAGGCATACCTTTGATATTTAAGACTTTGTCATATTAACTAGGGAAAAATCACTAGGCTTGTTAAAGATTGTAATGTTTCGACTTTTGACCCTAATCGAAATAGTGGTTTCGGGACCACAAATTCGAGTCTGAAAAATATTTTAAATCTATTTTCCTTATTTATTATGTGTGAATTTGCTTGTGTTAAATTTTCGTGACTTAATTTTATCGTTTAGGTGTCCGATTTAATAAAAGGACTTAATCGCGTAACATGAAAATTTGATGGTTAGTTGTTAAAGTGCTTAATTGTTGATGTCTTATTAATATGGAGGATTTACATTGTA
Organism: Gossypium sturtianum; assembly: GCA_025698515.1. Taxonomy (NCBI): domain Eukaryota; kingdom Viridiplantae; phylum Streptophyta; class Magnoliopsida; order Malvales; family Malvaceae; genus Gossypium; species Gossypium sturtianum. The sequence goes on along the minus strand of JAOWAD010000103.1, from coordinate 19,793 downwards.
ATTAGTCCTTTCTATACTTAGTGGACGGCATGTTTTTGTTTAAATGACTTTAATATATGAATTTTTATATTATAAAAGTTGTTATTATTATATTATATTAACTTATTATCATAAAACATAAAATAAAGAAACATGCATGTTCATTTTATTGTTATTGCTGAAACTAAAAGAAAAAGAAAGAAAGAAGAACAAGTTACATTCGGCCTTGGTTTTGCTTGATTGAGGTATGTAATTTGTTCGGTTTTTGATAATTTCTACTTTTTTGAGATCGTTGCTATGAAATGTACAAGACCCATGCTTTAATTTTTGAGTTTGATGAATATTTTTAGTTGAGTCATTGATGATAGCTTGTTGTTTATGTTTTTTGAGGATGAATTATGATAAATGTGTGTTAGATTAACAAGTTTTGTCTTTGAATTTTTGATGAAATTGAGTATGTTGGACTAAATTACAAAAATAAAATTTAGAGGGATTAAAATGTGAAATAAATGAAATGGATGGACTTGTATGAGTACTATGGACATTCGGCCCTTAAGGTGTTCATTCAAATTTTGTGTATTTTGTGTTTTGTGCAAATAGGACTAAATTGTAAAAGTGTGAAATATTAGGGGCAAAATGGTAATTTGCCCATTTATGTGTTTTTGGATTAAATTGAATGTAAATATTTTTGAATGAGCTTAATTTGAACATGTTTAGATCAAGAACCAAAGAAAACGGATTTGGATCAGGGAAAAGCGAAAATAGTCGAATAGCCGGTTTTAGTAGATCAGTCCGGTCGATATCCGAGGTAAGTCTTTAAGCAATAAAACATCGAAAATTATGTACGTAACCTAGTATATGCTGATTTTTGGAAATTTTGGAGCTATATTATTGAATAGCCGAATGTGGTAAGTATAAGACTTGACTTGTTTAAATTATTCGATTGATATATGTTATTTGAATGTTCGTACAATGAGTTCGAAATGTGTATAAGTGAATCGATATATGGAACGAATTGTGTGAGACAGATTAAAAGTATCATGATTCAGGATTTGAGCCTAGCAAGCCTTGGGCTAGTGAACTTAATCGGGCTTATGCCTAGCAGGCTTATTGCCGGTGATTGAATATCAGACCTCGGGTCTAGCAGGCTTAGTGCCGGTGTGTGATTCAGGCTTATGCCTAGCAGGTCTTATACCGGTGATTTATATTACAAGCTTATGCTTATGAAATGATCAAGTTAAGGTGAAAATTGAGCAAGTTAAAGCTTAGTTAAATGATGTAGATTACATTCGGCCATAAGGTATGTGTTTATATATTGACATGTTTATATGTGATGTTTATTGAGCGAGTAAGTTGACTAAAAGATGCTCTTGTATATTCGGTTTTCTACATATGTGAGTAAATGATATTGTATCGTTATTATATACTAGTATACATGTGATGTTTAATGGATGTATATATATATACATATACATTCGATTATATGTGATTAAATTGTACATGGTACTTACTAATTCGATTGTATATGGAAACATATTAAACTATATGCAAATGGTAAGTTTGTTTTTGTAAAGCAAGATAGTGATGTTTTGGATTTGATAAGTGATAAATGTAATGCTATATAAGGATAGTAGTATTCGGCCATGATAGTCCAGTTGTGTTATGTTATTATATTAATGTCATAAAATAATTGGTTTAAAGATATTTGAATATTTAATTGAGTAGTTATATTTGCTTAAGACTTACTAAGCTAAGTTAGCTTACTCTGTGTGTTTTGTTATTCAGTTTTATAGATTTTGGTTACAAGCTACGAGCTCTGGGGATCGTCAACGAAGTCATCCACACTATCGACTTATTTTGGTACTTTAAAAGTTGGGATTTTGAATTTAAGGCATGTATAGGCTAGCTTAATACTTGGATGATGTTTTGATGTTGTAAATATAAGCCATGCGAAAATGGCTTGTCCATCTTGTTAATCTTGGAATTTATATTTTGGCCTTTTGGTTGATTTGGTTGTAGTATATATAAGTATGGTTAATGTATAGAGTTTAAATGAAATGGAGTAAAGATGTTATAAACTAGTTAACCATATTTTGCAATGAAACAGTTTTTGGTTAGCAGCAGTGACGTGATTTTTAAAAATCACTAAAAATAGGAGAAATATAATTAGAAATTGAATAAGATATATAATTAAATCTTATTGTGTCTATTTTTATATGAAAGAAGAATAGTAGGAAAAGGAATTTTATATTATGAGATATTTAGATTTTAGTGAGACTGGTTCTGAATGACTTCGTGATCCCCTGTTCTGTCTTGGAAAATTTATTAAAAATTGTACAAAAATTATCATGGAGCATAGTTTATATTATTAGAATCCTTAATGAGTCTATTTTTTATTGGAATAAACTATATCATTATTTGAATTATTTACAATGAAATAACTGAGTTTTTGTAAAGATAGGTCAGAACCATCAAACAGTGAAATAGGGGAAACTTTAATGATTAAAATGTACTAATTGGCCACATGAAAAATTCTGGAAAAATTATAGTAATAATATATATGATTCTCGTTTCAAGGAAAATTTACAGATATAAGTTTCAAGTTTTGTAACTTGAGTTATAGTCAATTTATTCAACATGACGCAGATGGACAGTTTCAATTTTTATGCCCCGAATTAGTAGTTAAGTCTAGTATGTACATGTGTATAAAGTTTTATATTTATGTGTTTTGAATTATGGAAGTTTACTTGGTCTTGTTGATTCGATTTTGATCTTATAAATGAATTGATCTATATTTTGTTTGGATGTTGTAATTGGCCTATTTTGAATTAGGTTAAACAAAGTTCATGCAAAAAACATATATGTACGTTTAGTTTTGGTAATTGATAATTTGTCAGTAAAGTAATTATGAACATGTGCATATTGGGTCAATGTGACTTGAATGACCAAATGAATAGTAACCTTTGTATTTGTTGACAAATGCTTATGTGTGAAATTAGCTAAATGGATTTCAGATATGTACATTATTGTTTTAGCATACTATGAAAATGCATTACTCATAACGCATTCGGATATGACCATATAAACAGTAAATAATTGATATGACCTGTGTTTTGCATGTTAATGCCTTGTAACCCTATTCCGGCGACGGATACGGGTTAAGGGTGTTACAAAGATGAAACCTTAAGTACAATTAAGAAAGTCAATATTTGATAATGTGAATCTTACTTAGAAGGTAAGATGACTAGAAAATATTTTAATGCAAAAGGAACGAAGGCAGTTTAACCCTTAGAACTTCTGCACACTGATGTATGTGGCCCCATGAATGTCAGTGTGCAAGGTGGTTTTGATTGTTATCTAACCTTTATAGGTGATTATTCCATGTATGGGCATTTGTACCTAATGCACTGCAGAAGCAAAACTTTTGATAAATTTCAAGATATCGTGCAGAAGTGGAGAAACACTTCGATCGAGTTGAAGTGAGAAATATTTATCGAATGAGTTCTTAGAATAACTTGTACAGAATGAGATATTATCCTAGTTAACCACGTTGGGAACTCCATAATAGAATGGTGTGGTAGAGAGAAGAAATAGAACCTTATTAGACATGATTTGATCAATGTTAAGTTATTCAAAGTTACTAATATCCTTTTGGGATATGCTTTACAAATGACTTGTTATATTCTGAATGATGTACCAACTAAGGTTGGGCGTAAGTCTCCATAAGAATTGTGGCACGTCATGAAATCAAGCTTAAATTATTTTAGGATTTTGGGATGCTCGACCCATGCATTGGATAAAGATGTAAAGAAGTTGGATTCATGGACAGAATTGTACATGTTTGTAGGATATCCTAAAAAAACAAAGGGTGGTTTGTTTTATAAACTGAAAGATCAGAAAATAAAGGTGTCGACTCATGCTACCATACTTGAGGAAAGTTACATGAATGAATTTAAACCTCGGAGTAAAACAGTACTAGAGGAGCTTTGTTTTAGTATGAGAGTCTCTCGTAGGCCTGATTTCTTCTTGCCCGTCGATTGGGAATATGATGACCCCCTTACATTTGACAAAGCAATGCAAAGTCTTTGAGTCTAAGGTTTGAAATTACTATGAATTTGAAATGGATTCTATGAAATCCAACTCAATATGAGAACTTGTAGCCGTACCAAAAGGGTTAAAACCCATATGGTGTAAGTGGATTTAAAATAAGAAAATAAATGCGAAAGGAAAAGTGAAAACTTATAAGGTCAGACTTGTAGCAAAAGGGTATACTCAGAGAAAAGTGTCGATTACAAGGAAACCTTCTCTTTGGTAGCCATGCTCAAGTTGATCCTCATTTTGTTATCCATTGTGGTGGCTCTAGATTATGAGATTTGAAAAATAGATTTCAAGGCAGGTGTTTCCTAAGCGACTATCTTGAAGAAAAACACATATATAGTGCAACCCATCATAAAGTTTCAAGTTGCTTAGGTCCATATATGGACTTAAGCAAACATCCCGCTTTCGGAAGCAAGATTTGGTTAAGTAATAAAAAATTTGGATTTTAGAAAACGTTGATAGACCTTGTGTTTATAAATGGATTAAGGATGGAAAGGTGGTCTTTCTCTCGTTTTGGTACGTCGATGACATTCTATTAATTAGGAATGATGTAGAAACATTGTAATTGGTGAAACTATGGTTAACACAACAGATTTAGCATGGAGGCTTGGGAGAAGCTAACTATGTTCTAGGTATTCGAATCCTAAGAGATTAAAAGAAAAAGTGATTGCTTTATTACAAACTTCATACATAGATAAGATATTGGAACATTTTGCTATGGTCAATTCAAAGAAGGGAACACAACCCTTTGTATTGAGCTTACATCTTTCTTTAAAGGGCTATCTTAAGACATCGAAAGAAAGAGAGAATATGAGAAAGGTTCATCATGTTTTAAGTGTAGGAAGTCTCATATATGCAATGTTATACACACGTCTAGATGTTTGTTTCGTAGTAGGCTTGGTAAGTCGATATCAGTCGAATCCCGATCCAAGACACTAGAAAGTAGTTAAGCATATACTCAAGTATTTACGGAGAATGATGGATTATATGCTTGTATATTTCGGATGAGATCTTACTTCTATCGATTATATAGATTCTGACTTTTAAACATGTTGAGATTTGAGGAAATCAACATTGAGTCTTGTCTTTGTCCTAGACGGCGGGTCCATAATGTAGAGAAGTATCAAGTAAGGTTGCACTACTAACTCCACTATGGAGGTCAAATATGTGGCCGCTTCTAAGGCAACAAAAGAAGCGATATGGCTTTAGAAGTTGCTTATGGATCTCAAAGTTGTTCCTAGTCGAATCGTAATCGAATTATTATCTACTGATATAAGTGTCCTCAACTAATATTAAGCGACATTATGTGGTCGAATCGTAATAAGGAAAGATAACTTATATTAGTAGATAATATAAACATGTCCTTAGTCGAATCAAAATTGAGCAAATTGATTGAAAGATTAATATTTCATTTATCAAGTCCAATTGGGGAAATACCTTGTCTTGGGTATCAAATTGGATGACACCTAGAAGATAGAGACATAAATGTGATTGTCTGGATTGGCAGTACATTGAACAAGGCCCAAGTAGAATAGACCTTAGATCTGTTTATGGAATAATTCATTTGTGATGTTCATATTGTGACATACCTTAATCTTGAGTGGATAATGGACTATGTATGTGTGACTTGTATACTTTGATGTAAATGAAAGTCTGAGTTCAAATGGATAAGGAAACGATAGTTGTTACATTGGGTATATGACTTCTACATGATATAGCGTCATTCCACAATAGTGGAATTCATAGCCCAATAAAGCGTAAATGATATCCTCTCATCAACATTACATGTAGATGAAAAGTAACGTGGCCACAAGTCATTTATCTTAGAGATAAATAATTTAATTTTTATTTGTTAGTAATTAACTTTTCATGAAGAAAGATGTAAGGATATCCTATGAGAGTAACACACTTAAGTCAAGGTCATTGGATGAGAACTCAATGAGTATCTTTCATAATGATATATAATAAGGGAGATTTCAATTATGGTACTTTAGTGGAATGACTCTATGATTAAATAATGTTGTAATTAAAAGGCGAAGAGCCAAAACTTTATTACAAAATATTTGAGCCCTAATTATATATGTCCAATCGTTTTCTCCGCCAACTTGAGATAATTAGAAACAAATTGCATATAGAACCAATAATATATAATAAATGGATGAAAATGGGAAGTAAGAGAAATATATCACATGTATCACTATTTGCGAGTGAATGTGTTTCCTCGCCAAGTGTGAAAAATATAAATGTCGGTAATGACAATATATATCGTAAAGAAAAGAGAAATAAAATAAAGAACACACAGATTTTACGTGAAACCCTTTCGGAAAAAACCACGCGGAGGAGAAGAAAAATTTACTATGTCGAATTCGAACAATTACAAGAGGAATAGACTATGTCTATTTATAGGATTGTAAAACCTAATTCTAATCAAAGTAAAAATGTATTATGCTAATAAATGCTAAATATATTATACTCATAAATACTAAATCTTCTAGAAAGAAGATATATTTTGTTTAACTTGACTTGCAAGCAATATCTTAGAATTTGGGTCACACAACTCTAACAATCTCCACCTTGACACGAATTCTCAACAAACAAGTTCTTCATCATGAACTCTCAACGAACAAGTTCTCCACCTCTTCCATAAAACCCCCCTTAAAGGTTTAACTTCAACAATGAACACCAACCAAGTCTAAGCAATGCTCAAACTTAGTTATAGGAAGTGACTTAGTCATCATATCTGCAGGATTTTCATGAGTACTAATTTTGCTCATAACAATATCACCACGAGCAATAATATCACGAACAAAATGATACCGAACATCAATGTGTTTTGTTCTCTCATGAAAGATTTAATCTTTTGTAAGAATATGGCACTCATTTGTCACAAAATCTTGTCTTGATTTGAAGGTCTTCATTGAGCTCATTAAAGAGTCCTTTAACCAACTAGCTTCTTTACAAGCCTCGATAATCGCTATGTACTCGGCTTGATGGTAGAAAAAGCGACTGTAGTTTACAAAGTAGCTTTCCAACTGATTGCACAACCTCCGATTGTAAAGACATAACCAAAGAGAGATCTTCTTCTACTAAGGTCTCGATAAAATCGGCATCAGCATACCCAATGACTCCATCTCTAGTTCTTCTAAATCTGTAAGCAAACATCGGTAATACCTCGTAAGTATCTTAAAATCCACTGAACTACTTTCCAATTTTCTTTCTTGGGATTACGCCATGTATCTACTAAGCTGCACTTAGATTTGCATATGATAAATGCGGGCGTGAACAAACCATAACATACATGAGAGATCCCACTTTGCACTAGAGTATGGAACATATGACATGTACTCAATCCCATCATCGATTGTGGAGACAAAGGCGATGAAAGTCTAAATAAATTTTGCTAAAGGAGTACTAACAGGCTTAGCACTCTGCATATTGAACACAAAAGAACTTTCTCAATGTACCCCTTCGACTTAGGTACAATTTACTTGCTTTTCTATCTCGAGAATCTCCATACCAAGTATCTTCTTTCTTTGGCCCCAAATCTTTCATCTCAAATTCTTCACTTAGTTGGGCTTTGTCCTTTCTTATCTCTCCTTTATCTTTTCTTGCTATCAACATGTCATCAACATAAAGTAGATACACAAAGAACCATCAACATTTTTTTCTTAAAGTAAACACAAACATCAAAACTACTTCTTTTAAAATCATGAGAAGTCATAAAGGAATCAAACCTCTTGTACCACTTTGTCTTGGTGACTATTCCAAACCGTAAAGGGACTTTTTCAAAGCAAGCAAACATAGTCCTCCTTTTAGGACTGTAAAACCATCTCAGTTGTTGCATGTAAATATCTTCCTCAAGTTCTCCATGCAAAAATGTAGTTTTACATCTAAGCTGCTCAAGCTCCAAATCATGCATGGCCACAATACCAAGCAAAGCTCGAATCAAACTATACTTCTATTTGGGAGAACACATACATGAAGTCCACTCACTGAATTTGACTGTAACCTTTTTGCAACAAGCCTTGCTTTATATACGGGTTCTTCAACTCCTGGAGTCCCTTCTTTCTTTTAAAAAACCATTTACTGCATGAACAACCTTTTTACCTTTAGGAAGTTTCACAAGATCCCATGTTCTATTTTTATGGAGTGATTCCATCTCCTCTTGCATAGCAAACATCCACTTTTACGAGTCTTCACATGACTAACGCCTCGAGAATAATTAGAGCGGGTCTTGGTTTGTATCTATATCTTTGGCCACATTTAAAGCATAAGCAACTAGATCACCCTCGGCATACTTCTTTGGAGGTTTAATTTCTCTTCTAGTTCTATTTTTGGCGATAGAGTATTGTGGTGAAGAAGCAACTCTATTCTCAATTTTGTCTTGGCTTGAGAGTCGACTCAGTATTAACTCGATTCTCCACCTGCTTTTGATTTTCTTTATTGGAAGAGTCTTTAAGAGATAAGTTAGGTAGCATAGCGGTTTCATCAAAAGCGACATCTCTGCTAATCACAACTTTTCTATTTTGAACACCATAACTTATACCCTTTTACACCAGGTTTATAACCAAGAAAAACACATTTAATGGATCTCGATTCCAATTTTCCATTATCAACATGAGCATCACGCGGGACACCCAAAGATCTTTAAATCGGAATAATTAGCGGGATTACCATACCATACCTCTTGTGGAGTCTTTTTCTCAATGGCAATGGATGGAGATCGGTTGATCAAAAAAAATGCGATGAAATTTGCCCATTAAGCGACTTTGGTAAGTTGGCATTTGACAACATACATCGAACTTTCTCCATGATCGTTACGTTCATTAGTTACGCAGCGCCCGTTTTTACGTGGAGTATGACTGACATCAAAGTGTCTCCACGATCCCCTTACGACTTGCGGTTTATTAAACTCATCCGAACAAAACTCTAAGCCATTATACGTGCGGGAGGTATTTTATTTGTTTTCCGTCTGTTTTTCAATCATATTTTTCCAAGACTTAAATACGGAAAACACATCACTTTTACTTGGGAAGAATGCCCAAACTTTTACGGAAAAATCATCAATAAAGTTAGCATATAATTAGCTCCACCTCTCGAAGGCACTCTTGATGGCCCCCGCAGGATCGAGAATGAATATACTCCAACGTTCTCTTACGTGTTATGGATTCCTCGATGAATCGAACTCTCTTTGCTTCCCCAAAGCGCGGTGCTCCACAGAACTTAGGTTTGCAAATTCCTTGCCCATCAAGAAGTCCTCTTTTGCTCAATTACGCCATGCCATTCTCACTCATATGCCCTAGGCGCATATGCCAAAGTTTAGTAATATCATCATCTGACAAGGAAGAGGAAGCGACAGCTGCATCACCAATAACAGTAGAACCCTGCAAAATAGTAGAACCTTTGCTCACTTTAGAATTGTTGACAGAAGCGACTAGAAGTTCACCATCGCTGTAGTCTTCTACAACATCAGCTTCACCAGAATTTTCTGGTTATTTTCTCCTTTGATTCGTAGCCTCCCTTTTAATCTTGTTCTGTAGCTTTAGCACTCAGATTTAATGTCCCATTTCTTCTTGCAGAAGTTGCAAGTTTTACCTCTATTTGACGACTTCGATATACCCTTAGATTTACCGCGATGATTCCGTTCCTGTGTCCTTCCACGATCATCATCAGCATTCCGATCTTGTCTCCCACGAACAATGAGACCCTCTCCACGAGAGTCGGGTTTAACCACATGATGCTTCATCTTATCATACGAGTCAAGAGAATCATAAACCTCATCAGCCCAATGAGAGACTCACGGCTATATAAAAATCGTGTCTCTAAAGGTTGAATAAGGCAGGGGGCAACGAACAAAGTAGAATCAACCTAGATCTTCCTTATCATCTTTGAACCTCCATGGCCTCTAAGTTTGAGAGAATTTCTTTAAACATTGTTAAGTGTTAGTGCATAGATGCACCTTCCTCCAAGCGATGAGCATAAATACGTTGCTTCATATGCAACTTCTTTGGTTAGAGTTTTACGACATACATATTTGTTCTAGCCTCTTCCATAATGCGATGGCGGTCTTCTCCTTCATCACATCCTGCAAAATTTCGTTAGACAAATGCGAGATATAAGCGTGCAAATGCCTTTCGATCCTTGCGCTTCTTCTCTTCCTCCGTCAATGTCGAAGGCATCTTATCTACCCCTAGCGAGGCTTTCTCTAAATCCATCATGCAGAAGCGCTTGCATCTTTATCTGCCTAACGCGAATCTAGTGTTGCGATCCAATATGAATTTCATACTTTAAAAGGCGCCATTACCGTGTCGAGATGAAAAACCGGAAGCTCTGATACCACTCTGTGAAAAATATAAATGTCGGTAATGACAATATATACATAAAGAAAGAAAATAAAATAAAGAACACCATGATTTCTGGTGAAACCCTTTCGGAAAAAACCACGGGCAAAGGAGAAGAAAAATTTACTATGTCGAATTCGAACAATTACAAAAGGAATAGACTATGTCTATTTATAGGATTGTAAAACCTAATTCTAATCAAAGTAAAAATATATTATGCTAATAAATGCTAAATATATTATACTTATAAATACTAAAACTTCTAGAAAGAATATATATTTTGTTTAATTTGACTTGCAAGCAATATCTTAGAATTTGGGTCACACAACTCTAACACCAAGTACAAAAGATAACTTAGAAATTAATTTGATTTCTTCAAATTATTATTTAATTAATTGTAATTAAATTATTGAAGTTCAAAGTGAGAATTAAATTAATTAGTCATCATAAATTTATTGAATGAGGCAATTAAATATATTTTCTCATAGATTTTAATAAAGTAAAGTTGCCCACAATCAAAGCAATTCAGGGTTCAAGAATAGCGAAGAAGGTCGTTTAGTCGAAAGTTGAGATTGACTTTAACCACCTCATACAAAGCACAGGCATAATTTTGATTAATGGTTTATTTCTATAAATTTCACAAAGGCTCAATTTTAAGAAAAAAAATTAAACTTTCACTGTGCCTAAAAACACTATTTCTAAACTGAATTTTCTAACATAGAGTTGGTTGGTATTGAGACTAAGTGGTTGAAAGACTTCTTAGGAAGTATTCTGTTAAGCATGAAACTAACACCATCTTTGTTTATGCATTGTGATTGTCTTTGGCAATAGTCATTACAAAGAATAAAACTTCCAATGGTAAAAATAGACATATTTATCTAACACATGATGTGATAAATCAGTTGCAAAAGGATAGAGTTATAATCTATGGATTATGTAGTCAGAAGTGAATTTGGAAAATTCTCTAAGTAAAACTTTAGGGAGAAAACTAATAAATGGAACATCAAAAGAATGGACTACTGCCAAATTGAAATATTAACAATAATGGTAACCAACCTATGTGATTGGAGAACTCATGAGTTAGGTTCATATGGGTAATAAAAAGTCATTGGTTGATTTGTTGATCATTATAAACTATGTCCTTTCTATCTTTTGTAAATAGTGCTAAAGCTGATGAAGGAAAGTGAGGTTGAATAAACTCTTAATCAAATCCATATCCTTTATAGGTAATGTATTTGGCAGTGTACACATGATGGATTGACCTATATGAGTGTGAAGTGAGGCCTCTTCCATGAGATTTGTGGTGAAATCTTAAGAGCAATCATGAAAAACCAAGCACGCACATGACCTATTAGTACACACCTACGCGGACAACAATAATATAGATTGAATATGATTGATGAGAATTTTAATTTTACGATAAGAATTCTTGGTTCATGGAAACTCTATATTTAACCAATTATTTTGTAAATTATGTTTTATTAATTATTGTTTTGGTTCATAGCCCAAAGGACACCAGAGTCGAGGCATTATATCTAAACATAAGATGCTTAATGAAATTTTATCATTGGTTCTTTTGAAATATACAAGAAATTGTTATAAATTGAGATATTTTAAAAAGAATTAAATCCCACATTCATTAATAAAACCTTAAGACCTTGTTAATATATGTCAATATACACCATTTGACTAGTAAGAACCAATTTAAGAGGGTAGACTACGTGTACAAAATTGCCAATCTATTGTAAATCAATAGATTTCCCCACAAAGCTTTACTAATTTTTTAGAAAGCTCAAAGAAAATAACCGATTGAAGTCTTATAAATGTTGTAGCTCACTTTCATACATGTATTTAGAGAATGTTGGCAGATTCAATGGCGCATATGGGGGACAGAAAGCTCTAATGCCCTTTGTTTCCTCCATGAATCTCAGCTAGAATTAGAGTGGTGTTGCTTGAAGAGAGCGTTATAGTTTCAAATCAGTAATTTGTTAAGCAGTTGTGTCATTAGGCTAAGTGTTAGTCTCCAAAATGAACTCTATCATTCTCCTCTTACTCGTCCTGTCATTCTTTTGTGAATATTGAATATTTTCGTTATGATCTATTATTAACTGTTGCGCCATTTTAATAATAAAAAAAACTTGTTATATCTTAAGAAACATACTACACAACAAATTATCTTTAAAAACAATACCTAACGCCACTCAAATATGCATGCCGACAATAATTGATAATAAATATCATAGCCAAATTTACTAATAAAACTGTACAGTCAGTTTTTCAGCATCAATGCTATGTTTAGGTGAGTGATGAAACAAAATATATAATGGCGTTGGAAGTTGGATAAGATTAAAATGAGTGGAAATGACAAAATTCTTTCTCCATGCAACTGCAATTTTCGCCTAATCAACCATTCATCAATTAAAGAGCAAATTACACAGTTGCACACCTAAGTTTTATAAGTTTTCATTTTTATGAAAATAAAATTATAAATTGGGCCTTATCTTTAACAGTACGTTTTTCATTTAGTCACTCAACTTTAATAAGTTTTTATTTTAATCACTCGCCATTAATTCAATGTTATTCTACACTCATTTTAGTAACTAACTTTAATGAGTTTTCATATCATCATTCATTTGTCTTTTTAAAATTTAATTTAATTATTTTTGTTTTTCTTTGGAAAGGGAAAAATCTTTTATCTTTTAATGTTTTATTTTTAGAACTATTTTTTTTTTTTTAATAAAAGGAAAAACATGATATGGAATTATTTAAGTTTTTATAGGAAAACCAATTAATTTTTTAATTTTTTTTTTGAATTAATTTTAGTTTTTTTCAAGTAAAAGGAAAACTCTTGTAAAATTATTTGGGATTTTACATGGAAAAACCATTTTATCTTTTAAAATTTTATTATTATTTTCATTTGTTAAATTAATTTTTTAAAAAGTAAATAAGTGATCAAAGCGAAATTTTATTAAAGTTTGGTGATTAAAAAAAGTGTACAATAATTCTGAGATGACCAAAAGCGAAAACTTATTAAAGTTAGATGATTAAAATGAAAACGATTGCTAATAAGCGTACCCATTTTTCATTTTTTTATTTTCAATGCCCAAAATAAAAACTTATAAAGTAAAGTGACCAAGCTGCATAATTTAGCTTTAATTAAATGACCAAAATTGAATATATGAATTTTCTTTTCCAAACGCGGCCATTATACACCCCTAGATGGGGTAAAATACCCAAATATACCAAAAAAATTAAAAATTTACGAGATTGGGCGGTTTTAGAAAATTTCTGGAAAAGGGCCATTTCCCCATCAAAGCAGCATTACGCGTCGGTAGCGTTTTGAGAAATAATGACAGCAGCGCTCTTGGGGCCAGCTTCAGTGCCCACCTCGACAAAAGCGCACCTACGTGGGCGCTTTGCTGGCGTGAACCTAAAGCGCGTCCCAGCGCGCTTTCTGTTGAATAACCAAGAAAGCGCGCTAACGTGGGCCAGCGTTTTGCCTTCCTTCCCCAGGTCCAATAAGAATTATGAAATTTTAGGTTTTACGGGCTGAGGTAAAAATATATTTAGGGTTTGGGCAAAATATATTAGCCCAAAAAATTAGTTGAATTTTTTAGTGGTTGTATACGGCAAAATAATTTTGAAGACATTCCCGAACAAGCGATTGTGCGCTTCGATAGGATGCGCTTTGTCGATACAAATCTGCGAAAAGAGCTCCCCGCGTGGGCGGCTCTTTACTCTGATAGTCTCGGTGAAATAATTTTGAAGAGCGTTTGAACAAGCGTTGTGGCCGCGCTTCCGGTAAGGATGCCTTTGTCGGCGGGAAATGCGAAAAGAGCTCCCACGTGGGCGCTCTTTTACTCTACGATAGTCTCGGTGAAATAATTTTGAAAGGCGTTTACAGAACAAGCGGTGGCCAAAAGCGCTTCGGCGGGATGCAGCATCGGCGAGAATGCGAAAGAGCTCTCACGTGGGCTCTTTTTGCTGATGATCTCGGTGAAATAATTTTGAGAAGGCGTTTACGGACAAGCGATGGCCAAAAAGCGACTTCGGTGAGGATGCCTTGTCGTGAGTCTGTTGAAAAAGAAGCTCCCACGTGGGCGCTCTTTTACTCTGATAGTCTCGGAAAAATTAGACTATAAATCAGCCAAATTTCATTCTCGAGTTGCATAAGAGGAAGTGAGGCAAAAGAAAAATAAAGCGAAAATGAGTGAGCGTATTAATATTGTTTTATTTACTACGATGGTGAGGTTTGTGACACGAGAAAATGGTGTTGTTTTTATCCGGAAAGCCTGGTAGTGGCCCAGGGATTAATCGAACATAGATTTCTTAGAACCCCATTAAAGAATTGAAGCGTAAAATCTTGAACAAACGCCAATGAAAGTTCGATCTATTAAAGTATGAATTTTGCGCTTGATTGATCCGGTGAGATATGAATCATTCGACATCAAAGGTCCTCGGGCTTTGAGGCAATGAGTGGAACTCATCTTGCGAGTGGATCACCTATCTTGAGGTATATGTACAATTTTCGCCATGCGTAGTGATCTTCCTTCTACCTCAACATCTGCTTGTTTTGGGAGGAATACGGCCTTAAGCGACACTCATTAGTGGGAGGCGAATACGGAATCGAGTGCGGGTGTTTGGTGGTGTAGTATGGAAAACATAACCCCCATACGCGACACTTTCGGTTGGTGGATGGGACGTGCATCATCCTTCCTTGACGTCCAGATGTGTCTTAATGCGTGTGTTAGGAGCGTCATCAACTTTTAGTGGTTGGCAATCCACATATGATTGGGGGCGTTACGAAAGATGTTTAAGGAGAGATAATGTACTCCCCACGACATCCTGCCGGCGAGGGCCCTCGTTCGTTGCAGTTATGGTGGATCAGATGATGAGTGGATGTGGATCCACCTCGAGAACACATGGGCCCAATGGTGCGAAGTTGGATTATTTTACGACGGAGCTTTTGTTCCAACGATGCACGAAGATGTTGAGGCGGTTGGGCCGAAGAAGAAGAAGATCAGCTATTCGGAGCGTACCTACGCCTCCGGCCCACATGCACAATGTCGATCTATCTCAAGGCGATGCATTGGAGTTTTCTTCGAACTACCACACGGACCAGCGTGATGCGTATAACAAGCGTGCGTTGGATTCCGGGCGAATTAGAAGTTAGATGACGAGTTTTCCAACAAGGATGCTTTTCTTCTAGCACGCATTGAAATAATCTGACATCAAGAGCAGGGTGCTAACTCTGACGTGGTTAAATCCAAGCTTCAAACAGAAGTCTGAATGTGAAGTGTGCGATTGCGCAGACGGTACATGTTCATTGGAAAATCATATGCTACCGTTGAGAAAAGAGCGGAGCTTGTGGGAGAGATCAAAAGTACAAAGGTCCACGTACATATGCTTTGCCGATGCAATTATCCGATATGTTCAATGTTTTTGAATAATACTAATATTAAACGTAATGTTGCATTATTTAACGTGCCGTTGTGGTGTTACACAAGATCATCAGAAGATAGTTATTGGACATCTTGGTGACTTAATAATATGCGACGAAGGCCGTGTGATCCCAAGACTACGATCATAGGCTTTAGTAGCAATATTAAGTAGCGATTGGGGTACACGCCCTCTTACGAGAAAGGCTTGGATATGTGCGGAAGGCGTTGGAAAAAGTTGCATGGTCAGGTGGGATGCTTCATAACATAATAAAGTGTGGTAGTGAGTGGTGTCAGTCTTTGGAGAGATATGTCGACGGTGACTGCCTTGGACCTGTGAAGAAGCGGGCCCAGGCGTGCTGGCGATCTTTTGCTCAAAGTGGATGCGCGGTGTTCAGCGTCTTTTACGGACATTTAAGCAAAGCAGAGATGCATTTATATCTTGCGAAGCCATTGGTACAAATTAGCCGGTACCTTTATGTATGAGTAGATATGCGCGCCGACTATTGCTGGGCGTAGCGCAGGGCCAGCGGTGGGAGAATACGTTCAGATTGTGTTTGCAATAACAGAGTGGTGATGGCGTGAATTTTCTTCCTATCTAGGTTAAGAAGGCATATGCGCTTTACACGATATATGTATTTATATCGGATGGAGACTGCAGAATACTAGCAATAGAAGCGCAGAAGCTTTGTACTTCCTCGCACACACCGCCGATATTGCCTAAGGCATGTTGCATCCAACTACTCGGGCAACATGGAGTCTAAAATCGGCGGCGACAAGCAACCCGATATAGGTATATAATATCTGTATTAATATGATTTTAGATTTGTAATATTGAATTTATTCTCAATGAAAGAGTGGTATGTATTACGATATCAACATATGTGGCAGATGCGGAGATCAATAAGGTAATTTATTTTCACGAGATGTTGTAAGTTTGCGCTTCGATTAACGAAGAAAGCGCAAATTACCCCTACGCAATATTCACTTCTGAGCGATGCTGAACACTGGCATACGGCGACCTACAATATAGTCCACATGACCTCAAGCTTTGGCAGAATGCATAAATTACATTCCTAAAGAGAGCAACGTCATCTGCGATAACATCGGTTGTCGAGAGACATATTTTTGTTTAAGACACTATTTAAAATGACGGCCAATTATAAAGACCAAATGATATGAGGCCATATGTATGGGCTTAGAAAGATCTTGCAAAGAAATTAACAAAGAGGCAAGGCAGGCCAACTCCATGCACGGTGTGTCACGGTCATGACGACTTTATGGTTTTAAATGTGACGGGTTTGACCAGACCAAGAACCAAAGGTATTGTTGGCGGCGATGCTGCGTCTTACACCACGACCAAATCGGACTGCGAGCATGGGATATTTGATGCGCCCGTTACCCCATGCGCTCGTATGCTTGCGGCTTGCCGAGTCTCGAGTCTTGATCGCGCCCAGGCTATATGCGGCCAGAGTTCTCAAATCAGAAAACATGCCGCAACGTGTGGAGACAGCTATTCCCGCTGATCCCGGATGAGCGTGGTGGCGTCGGTATCGCTTGCTCAGTTTAATTTATTCTGCCGGGATAGACAATTGGCGCCATGAGCCAAAGGTGCGACCTTGCTAGAGCTAGAATACGCAACAATATGGATATCGGAAGCGAGCAACCAGGCGTATTTGTGTTGGATGGTGTAGGAACCAGAGCCATACATCTCCCTTTCGTGTCTGAAATTCGGAATAGTTGTGATCTGCTTAACTTTTTTGTCTCTTGGTGTCTATATAGAATTCCTATTTGTTTATTACTGATGAAAACAGTGAGATTTTGTAGAAGGACTAATTTGGAAAAAAAAAACCTTTGAATTTACAATAAAATTACAAATAGTGGACTTTTTATTTTTAAAATTAAAGATTTAAATAAAAAATTTAAAGCAAAATTCTATTTTTATTAAAGATATTAAAAACTAAATTAAAAGAAATAAAAAACAACTTTTTAATTTATTAGAAATATATTAAAACTAAATTACAAATAATAAAAAATAAAAAAACAAATTCTTATTTTATTTATATTACATATATTAAATTAAAATAACAATAAAATTAAATAACAAATTCGTGATTGATTCGTGAGGAAGAGGCGCTCTGAGGAATGGCGCTTTGTATCCCACGTAAACCGCGCGTCCGGCCAAACGCGCTGGCTTTGTAACACAATAAGCAACGTCTAAGCAACACTTTATCTTGGCATTTCCCCTCAAAAAGCGCGCTGGCGATGGCCAGCGTTTTGATGGGAGATGACTATTCAAATAAATTTTCTAAATAAGCCCCAATTAAGTAAATTTTTAATTTTTTTGGTATATTTGAGTAATATTTTACCCCGATATTTCTAATATATAGTTTTTTGAGTTTTCTAATCCCAATTATATAAAATCAAAAGTAATACAAAATTTAAAAAATAAAAATCAAAAGAACTAAACAAAATCCATATACAATGTACGCACAAAATAAGATTAAAGACACATATTTGTAATTAAATAGTCACATACCACCAACCCTAATTAAGAAAAAATGTAGAATTAGTAATAACATATATATTTATGAAATTCTGATTTTGTGAAATTCTAAAAATCAATTATTATTTTTCAGGTTTGCAGAATGGAGAGA
Source organism: Gossypium sturtianum (assembly GCA_025698515.1). Classification (NCBI taxonomy): domain Eukaryota; kingdom Viridiplantae; phylum Streptophyta; class Magnoliopsida; order Malvales; family Malvaceae; genus Gossypium; species Gossypium sturtianum. The sequence continues at coordinate 1,280 of JAOWAD010000103.1, read as the reverse complement.
ATATTTTTGGTTGGCGTCAGATTTGCTGTTAGCTTGTCCAAGATTTTAATTCAATTTTTCAGAATAATCTTTACGAGGTAATTTTCCAATTATAATTAATATGTAATCTACTAATATTTTTCTATATTTCCCTAAAATCCCACTTCTTTTAAAAAAAAAATTAGTGATGTAATTCGTTTTTTCACTTAAAAAGTCCAATTGACAACTAAAAGTAATTCCAACGTTAATCAATTAAAAAGATAATGCGTTTTGTTGCACTCAAATCCATTTCTGTTGACAATAATCTTCATACTACATCGAAGATAAAACTACGACTTGATTGATTAAATTGTTTTTAATGTATTTCATATTTTTATTAAAGTATAATAAATTATATGAAATTAAAGCCATGAATTTAATATAGTATAAATTTAATATAATACATAATAACAAACTTTTAATTTTATTGTTAATCATATGATTTTTATTTAGAGGTAGTTGTTTAGTACATATAGTGAAAAGTTTTTATTTCCACAAGCGGGTTGACATTTTACCACATATCTGTTATTTTTAATTTTTAAATATACCTTAAGAGATACATGACAAATCTCGACTCCGTATAAATAAAAGTATTATTAGATACATTTTTTAAAGAATAAACTAAAAATGAAGTAAAATTAAAAAAAAAAAGTAGAAAGATGAAGCTTTTTATGAAGTTTTTGAAAATCTTAAAGAAAGATTTTACAGCATTTATTTTCACAATATTCTCTTTTTTATTTTCTATACTTTCATTTTAAAATATGCCTTGAGATATGATGTCTAATTTAACACACACGATTTTAGTCTGAAGGAGACCCTATTGATATAATCTCAACTAAATTAAAAATATAATTAAAATCTTGTAGAGCCCAAATTTTGCCGGGACCCAGTGTCTGAGATCAAAAACCCAATGAAAAATAATAAAGCGGTCCAAAAATGTCCAATTAGAAATAAAATATACAACCCCAAATTATTGCAGCCCAATTTACCCTTAACTTCTTTAATCTATAACGGCCTTCAAAACTTTTAAAAAAATTGAGAATCCTAGCCTAAATTGCCTCAGCGTATATATACTTATACGCCACTAAGCGCCCCACTTCTCGGTCAACACCCGCCCGCCTCGACATCTCACGCCCGCATACCTCGCACGCCACCTCTGCTCGTGACACACCAAACAACCAAAACAAAGAGGAAAGCGACAAAGAAAGCGGAGAAAACAAAATAGAAAAAAAGCAAGAGCGAATCTTTGTGAATCGGTTATA